>NHYE01005349.1:0-23559 GCA_002938385.1 Gymnopilus dilepis | reverse complement strand
GGAGAGGCTGGAGGAGGTTGCGCGGAAGGAGAGGGAACGGGAGAGGGAAAGGTCGAGGGAACGAGCCAGAGAAAGAGCAAGAGAACAATCAAGAGAAAGGGAAAGACCACCCCAGAAAGACACCCAGCAACCCAGACAACTGCCCATCCAAAAACTGCAAGTACCCACAAGAGCCCCGGACGACTTTTTGGAGCTCGAGAGCCCGGTGACGGTCACGACTGCTACTGTGGGCGGGACTGGGGGGCGGACGGCGAGGCCTTGGGAGGTGGGTCATGGTGGGAGTGCGAGGGGTGCAGGTGGAATGGGGGTTGGGTCGCCTGTTGTTGAAACGCCAGAGGGGCAAAGTCAAAGTCAAGCACCTGCGAATCCGGTGCCACAGGCTGCTGCTGCTTCGAGTTCGAGTTCGAGTTCGGGTGGGTATGCAAAGGCGCCTTTGCCACCGACGCCTCTACAGCAACAGCAGTCTGTACAGCAGAACTCCCCTACGCTTACTACGGGCGTGATGACGACCGCCTCGTCCTCCTCTGCTTCTTCAAGATCAGGCACGCCCCCCGTCCAGGGTAGGAGAAAAGCTGGGCAACCTCTGCCTACGTCGAAGCCGCCCCCGCAGAGGCCTATACCGCCGATTGTGATTGCCAACCCGAATGGGGTCATCCCGCCTTTACCACCACCACCCACAAGACAGGGTGGCGACCTCTCGCCTGCGCCGATGACGGGGGTTGCGGAGCCTGCGATGACGGCGAGGCCGCCGATGACGCCTGTTTCGGCGGGGGTGAATAAGCCTCTGCCGCCTTTACGCGCGGTGCCTCCCCTCCCTCTCAATGCCTCTGCACAGGGGCCAGCATCCGCCTGCCTCCCGCACCCCCCGCAGAGCGCTCGAGGCCCCGACGGCCTCCTCAGCCCGCCCGTCCCCAACTCCGCTTGGTCGATGCAGAACATGGGCGGGGACTCCCCCGGTATCGGGGTGGGTGTTATGTCGCCTGCGGGGTCTTCCAATGGGCCGGATAGTGCGCAGTTGTGGAATGAGATTGAGCAGATGATGGATCCGAATATGATCACTCAGATCCCGGGGCTGCATTTGAGCGTTGCGCTGCCGCCTGGGGCGCAGGGTGTGTTGAGGAGCGCGGGGGTTACGCCTGGGCATCATGGGCATGTGCCGCCCCCACTGAATTTGGACAGGCAGAGGCAACAGGGTCTGGGTCATGGGGCTGGCACGGTTGGGGAGTTGGTGGGCACGTCACCGCCTGCGGCGTACTCGGCTGCGCTGACGGGCGGGTTCTCGCCCACCATCCCGGCGGAGGATAGGATGCTTGGTGATCGGACGATGTTGAGCGAGTTGGAGGTCGAGGAGGGGGATAGTAGTGCGTTTTTCGGCGGTGGGGATGGAGAGGAGGGGTATGGCGGCATTGTGGAGGTTGGGCCGTCGCCTGGTCCGGAGGAGCTCGAGCATGCGCATAGACACGGGCACGGGCTGGGCGAGGACGACGGTGAAGACGAGCGGTTCCTCAGCGTGTCGCAGCGGAATAGCCACGTCGAGGATACGCTCCTGGGGAGAGACACGAACCGCGACTCGAGCCGGAGCAGCTCGTCGACGCTCACCGTCACCGCGCTGCAGGCCACCACCATCGTGCGCACCGTCTCCATCGCGCGCAGGACAGGCGCGTACGTCATCGACAAGCGGTCGCCCGGCACGAGCCCGTCCGCGCCGTACCCGCCCTCGTCCTCTGCGCTCCCCACGCCCGTCGACGCGCGCCCGCCTCCGTCGCCGCTCGGGTCCCAATTCGGGGGCAGCGGCAGCGAGGAGTCGTCGGGCGGGTCGTCGAGCTCGCAGGACATTGAGCACCCGACGCCGACGACGGATGGGGGGATCGCTTCGCCGTTGGGGTATTATTTGGATGGGACGCAGACGCCGTCGCCGGGGCCGGATAAGATGGGCTTTAGTGGTAGGGAGCTGGGATCGGCTACTGAGGCGAGGTTTAAGAGGTTGCCTGGGCCTGGGGAGTATTTGGGTGAGGGGGATGAGGACGAGGAGTTTGAGGGGTACCCGGATGAGGAGACGATGGAGGCTGAGGTGGCTGCTAGGGCTGCTGCTGCTGCCAACGCTAACGCCAACGCCAACGCCAATGCAGGTGGCGCGCCACGTCCGACGATTGTCATTTCCGACGAGCCTCTATCCGCAGGCAGTGGTGCCATCACGACGGGCATCACCTCCACCCCCTCGCCACTGTCACCCTTCCAGCGCTACCGCGGCTGGCTCTCCGACGTCGTCGCCCCGCTCGAAGAATTCATCGACGAAGCCGTCGACCCGCGCGAGCACTACCTCGACCTGGCCGAGATCGCCGAGGGCGAGTCGGGCTCCGTCTTCGCGGCCATCCTCAACCCCGCCACCGCGCACAAGCTGCGCCTCCCCCCGCTCATCAAGGCGCAGGACGCGGACGACGTGGTGAATGGGCGGGTGAAGATGGTCGCGATCAAGAGCGTGGCGATCGTGCCTTCGGGCTCGCCAAAGCTCGTGGATTTGGAGAGAGAGCTGAGGTTGATGAGGGGCTTGGGGCTCGGGCATGAGAATGTCCTGGGGATGGATGGGGTGTATGTGGATTTGGCGGAGGATTCGCTGTGGGTGCGGATGGAGCTCATGGAGAGGAGCTTGGCGGATATTATTGGGTTGGTGGGGAATGGGCTGCAGTTGCAGGAGAGGACGATGGCGAGGTTTACGAGTGATGTGCGTTTGTTCTTCTTGGTGTCTTGTCATTTTGATCTCGGGCTGATGTGTTGTTCTGTAGGTTCTGTGTGCATTGGATTACCTGCAGAAGCATCACATTGCACATCGGGATGTGCGCTCTGATAACCTCCTGATCAACAAGCATGGCGTTCTCAAGCTCGGTACGTCCCCTTTGCTGCTTTTACTCGCTCAAATTCTGATTTGTTCACCCTCAGCCGACTTCTCTAATGCGGTTCAGGTGACGAAGGAGAACCCTATGCGGTCTGATATTGTGGGAGTTCCGTACTGGCAGGTCAGTCTGCTTCTCTTCTCTTTCATTAGGGGTTGACCTGATGTGTTTCTTTCTGCACCACATAGGCACCAGAAGTACGGAGGTAAGCTCGTCTTACTGTACGATCGCCGGCCTCTTGCTCACGCTTTTTCCGTTGCAGACCTCCATACAACGCCATGAAAGTCGACGTCTGGTCTCTCGGCGCCACCCTCTGGGAAATGGCCCAACAAGACCCACCCTTCGCCGACACGCAACAGCTCGCCGACCGCTGGCCGCCTCTGAGCCAACCAGAACTGTACTCGCCTGCGTTCCACGACTTCTTGAGGAGGTGCTCGGAGCCGGCCTTGTCGAGGCCGAGTCCGGCGGACCTCTTGAAGGTGCGTAATTTTCTGCTTTTTTTTTGTCTACGACCTCAGACTCATCTTGTTTTGTGTGTCATCAGAGTCCGTTCATCGTGCAAAAAGCCTGCGGCCGCCAGGTCATCGTCCTCCTTCTCCAGCAGTGCATGGCCATTGAAAAACTTCTCCAAGAGGGAGGCGCCTAAGCTTGCTTGCTTAATAGCATCGCATCATATCGTATACCATCATCTTTCGGAATTCTTCATATCAATCTCAATTACTTAATGACGCGGGCTGGTCTAATGTTGCCAGTCTTATTGACGTATGTATACCCCTCCCCCGAGCACTTGCTCTTGCCAATGTTTTTATTGCTTTCTCGGTTGGCTGGTGGTCAGATTTTGTTTCTCTTTCCTTATCTATTCTCTGGTTTATATCCCCTGTTTCCATTTCATACCTCTCATCTCAAGTTTGATCTCTTGCATCATCTGCACCCAATTTTTATGCCTCATCTACGAACACAAAGTGCCGTGGTCATTCTTGCTTGCTTGCTTTTTTATCTTAATGAATACGAGTATACACATTACTTGCATTTTTACAGTAATAATACAGTCACAGCATGGGACACATCCTCCAATTATCAGATCCTCCAATTCTCATTCTCACTCGCTCTTCCTCTTCCTCATCTCATCCAAGCAACTCGGTAGATACTAAATATAAGATGATCATTGGACATTTTATAGGCCGTCTATCTTGCCTGCGACGCTCTCGACGGCGTCTTTCAGCTTGAAGGATTCTTTGATGACGAGGTCGTTCTCGTCCTCGCCGCATTCTGCTATGAATGTGGCGGTCTCGCCCACAAATCCTGTATCAGTTAAGATATGGTCAGTTTCTACCATTCACATTACGTTGTATGACAGGACCACGTACCGAGTAGCTTGCCGCCATTAGCACGCCAGATGGCTTCCGCACACTCTAGAGCGAAGAGGCGCACCCTGGAGTCTTCAGATCTTGTGTGCATAAGGACGTTCAAGTTGATCGTCTTCAGGAGTGTGTCGTCTTGTGCGCTTTCGATCAGGGACCCGAGACATTCTTGGAGCAGTGCTTTGCCATCTGCGAAGTTGAGCTTGACACAGACTTCCACCTGCGCTGTCAGGGGAGTGGACATTTGGCGGAGCCTATCGTCTCTCCAGAATCCTGGGAAACAATGAAGTCAGCAAGAGGCAAATTTTTAGAACCCAAGATGTCTTGCCTCCATCGTCGAAGTTGAAGGTACGAGTGAGGATTTGGATGATAGTGGACCAGAGACCGAAGTCATCAGTCGCAGAGGTGGTGAAGGAGGTCAAAATGTCGCTGAATTGTTGCTGGAGGAAGGACATATACGGGACCATCAAACCCTTCAAAGGACATCAGCAAACTAGACTTGAGCAACGCCAGCAGGTATTTGATTACCTTGAAGAAGTCCAAGAGATGGATATAGAGGTGACCGAAGGTAACTTTGCGCGCTGTGTCGCCTGGAGCAGTCTTCAGTAGATGTGCGCTATACTGTGCTTGTGGGGACGTACTCGTTGTCTCTACGAAACCCCAGTCGTACAAGCGCCGGAACAAGGGCTTGAACGCTGTCTCGTTCAGTTTGACGACAAGTTCCCTGAAGGCTGAGATGACTCTCGTCCGAGACTTGACGGTGGCCCATTAGCTTATGTAATGGTTTAAACCGAAGAAACCCTCACGTTGTCATCATCTTTTACGATGTCCAAAGCTTCGAGGAAAATCTTGAAGGCTGACCGTAGATGTTCGAGAACAGTGGGACGGTCGGCATGATGCAGTGCACGAGAGAGGATGTCGAAATACGCAGAAATCTTGTCCTGGTTATGGTCAGAAACAAGAAGCAAGCATAGGGTTGTTTGGAAGAACTAACCAGTTTCCGCGACTGTGCCAATTGCTGCCACATATCCAACAACGTAGGTAGGAGAACCTTCGGCGATATACGTTTCGCCAGAGCTTTCGCTAGAGACGTCAGGGACGTAGAAGCTTTGGGTGTCGCCGAAGCCTGATCCACGTATAGGAATGCGACTTGATTCACTTCGCTGCTACCCCAGAAGGTTGCGATGGTTGATAACAATCCTTGAAGGATGGCAAATGCATCCTCGAACAAAGCTGCATGTTTCCTGAGCTAGGTTCTACCAAACCAGGCAAAGAAGAAGATTACCTGAATCTCGCTCTCGAAGCACCGTGACGCTCTGGGAAATAATTGACCGGAAGAAAGGGATGATACGAGGACCAAGCTTGACCCTGGAAGAACATCAGAAGGGCAATAGAACACAGGTATTGAATAACGTACGACAATGCCGCCAAAGCACCCAAAGCCGGCAGAGCGGTGTCCTTTTCTTTGCTAGCAGAAAGCGCCAGCGGAACAAGATCTGCCAGGGCTCCCTCTTCCCCAGGTGACATCGTGGTAGCAACCGATTGGACAGCTTTCAAAGCAGGCACAACAACTAGGGGCTCTTTGCGAGTAGAAAGAATATCTTTGACGGACGCCAATGCCTTCGCCACGGAAGTGCTGAGTGATGGTCGCATCTTGGTCGAGACATCCGGTAATCTCTTTGCAAGGAGTTCCAACGCGCCAGCTTCCACCTGTCACTCGAGGTAAACAAGAATAGTCTTGGAGAATCATGCGGACAACTCACCTTGACATCTCCTGATTGAAGCATGGATTGAACAGAATCACTGAAGTCAACTACAGACATTCCACTGATGAGTTTATTCAACGTCGACCGAGCAGCTTCAGATATCTCTTCAATCTTTGTGTCGTTGGCGGCTCCGTCCGATATAGTGGCTAACGTGATAAGCTGAGAAATCACAGAGCTGACGGAGATGTCATCAGAGGTATTCTGGCTTGACGTCCTTGGCTTGAAGGCGTGGCCAATGAAGACGATCAGGGCTTGTGCACGGCGCCTCAAGATGGTGGAAGTTGAGGCCGAATGGTCCCCGTCCCTGAGACATAATCAGAACCAAGCCGTAGTTAAGTTCACTAAGACGTACGTGATCGCTTCTAGGAAAATGGGTTGTATTGAAGCGGGGTCCAGGACATGCGCTACAATTCGACGACTTTCTTGCAATATCTCGCTGGCAGTCTAATAAAAGTAGTCAGATGAACTGTGATAGACTCCGGCGATGAGCAAAGCATCAACTTACATAGAGTTGCTCAGCATAAGTGTTGTGTTGGAATATTGAGATGGGAAGTGCCAAAGTACTTTGAGCCTCTTCAGGGGATTGGCGAACGAGACGATTTGCAATTTTCTCAAGTAGGAGCATGCAGACAGGAGCAGTAAAGTCTCTAGCACCCAATACGTCCACAAGGTGCGAGAAGAAGCTGAAAGAATATAAGTGCATAGTCGAGCAGAGAATTGGTCATGACCCACTTATTGCGACGATGACGTGGTATATGGCTAGCGGCGTCAGAGAAGACGCGAAGGAACTCTCTGGAGGCAAGATACAAGTCCAGGGGCTGGGTATGCGCCTCTTTCAACGAAGACACCATGACGGGAACAATTCCATCAATGGTCTGTAGGAAGTCGTGTTGAGACTGGTTTTCTCATCAAATGAGAACATAGTTTACCTGTTGGACAACCTTGAAGTTGTAGCTGTCATCGCGATGGAAAACATTTGAACCCATAAATGTGAAGACGGGCATGACGTTGTAAAGGACTGATTCGGGTGCAAGTCTAGCTAGCCCAGCTATCAGAAGAAGGGCTTGATGGAATGTCTGAGGATTGCTTGAGACTGTGATAGAGAGTGAGTTCAATTTCAGATTCCAGCACAACATCGCCATACCTCTTATGACTTCAACCAAGACATCCAACCGTATCACACTGGGTGACAAGTTTGGCACATCCTGTTTAAAGAAAGAGAATGAGCTAGCTTGAAAGTCATATTCCAAGCATATTGACTAACCGTAACCTTGGACGCGGCGCTCTCAAGCGCAGACATCAAAAGTTGCTGAATATAGTTGACATCAGCATGAGTAGAAGACAGTCCTTGTACTGTTTTGCTGAGGGTGTCCAAAAGATGAGTGATAAGGTCCAGAGAGCCGGGCAACGATTTAGTCCCCAGAACTTCAACAAGAAGGCTTAAGCGAGGAAGATTGTCGTCGCTTGTCCTGGTGATTTTATTAGTAAAAGGAATTCACAGTTATAGGGGATCTTACTCCATGGTCTTCACTCGCTTAGCACGGGGACTGGACGTTGGACCAGCAGGTGTGTACAGATCAAGTAAGTGGATGATCAAAGGCACATCCTCTAGTATCGTCGATAAAACGCGTCTAGCCAATGATTGCTGGGCAAAAAGGTCAGCGTAAGCTTCCCGTTATACAGTGGCTGCTCACATTCGTGGAGTCTTGGGAACCAACATCCAGCAAGCACTCAGCGAGTGCATGTTTTCTCTTTTGACTCAAAGCAGCAAACAGACCAGACTCAATCGAATGAGCCAAAGCCTCTTGCGCTGGCAGAGGTGTACCTAGAAAAGGTAAGACACTCCAGAAAGCCCCTTTGTCGAAATAACGTACCTGGTCGGAAGAAGACTCGTATGACATGCAAAAATACATCCCATGCATGAGCTGTCTCATTGAGGTACCCTGCACAACTGGAGTCGAAGCATGAAAGAAGACGAGATGCCAAGTCTTCGGAAATCGAGGCAAAGCTTTCCAGTGGCTCCAGTGAAGATACCTTCTTGACCAGGGCTTCTATCGTTGGGAGGAGGATTTGTATCTTTGCTTTGTTGCTGATGGTCGCCGTAGCTTTGAGCAAAGCAACCTGGACTGCTTCGGAAGAGAGAGCATTTATGTGTGAGAGTAAGTAACATAAAACACGATGCTTGTAACTACGCATGGCTTTAGTTCGTCGCATTCCGTGAGAGAAGGGCTAAAGAACTTACTCGGCTTCCTGCTTTTTATCAGACTTAGACCGTATGAGATGCTGCTCATGGAAGACTTTGACGTAGGCGGAATCGTTGGTAAAGTGATCACGATGTTCAACGAGGGAGTTGAGATATCTCTTTGAATCGTCCTGATCAAGGTACTGCAGTGTTCCTGATGTATGTCCGGTCAGAAAGGTTCGTGATATGAACTTTGATGTACTTACTATCATTTTCGCCATAGATTATATCAAACTTGTACACTGACGACAACTTGCGATCCGCTAGGATGCGTACTCGAGAAATGCATTCCAAAGCACCGAGGCGCATCTGAGAGTCCGAGCTCTGAAGAGCGACGAGCAAAGCGGGAAGGATTGTCTGGAAATCGACTCCATCGTCTTCAAGCACATGCGCTTCCAAGAAAGCAGCAGCATGTAACAGAGAAATGCTTTGTGAATCTTTAAAGCTGTCTGGATTGCCGATTGACCAGATACCAGCAAGGAAGGCCAACGACTCTCCTTTTAGAGTGTTGAATAGAATTTGGAGAAGCGTGGTAGCCAGGACCGGAACGGAGGTAGATGCGTTTGCAAGCTGGTAGATGGACCTGATGAGTGATACGTAGGGATGTGCCATCTTTGGGTCTGCAAGCCAGTCGAGATTCGTATCTTGCGGGCATGGAATCCGAGAGATGGCAGCGACGACAGATATCTGGAACCAGTTCAAGGTGGTTCTGCTATTCGGCTTCGTGACAGCGTACTTTCCAAGAGACATATCCTGTGGAGACTAAAAGGAGATGAATGGTTGACCATGTACTATCACGTTTCAATGCTTACGCTTAACGCGAGGTGCTCTTGGGAATTGTCATCGATCCCGGAGATTTCATTCATGTCCATGGCGTCCAGGAGTTTCTGGGCAAAAGCAGTCTGGCCGTCACCAGCAAGCTTCCTTGTGGCGGAGATGGAGACGAGGTACGCCATCAACTTCACATGGGGACGAGAATCCTGGAGCTTTGTGAGGAGGATGTCCAAGTACTCAGCTGAACGGTTTGACTGGACGATATTCTCTGCAGACCGAACATGAGTCACCTATTTAGACCGAAACAAAACATGTGGTATATACCTGCGATCTTTGTGGCCACATTAAAGTTGGTTTGATTCATTAAATCCACGGATTCAGCACCGTCCGAAGCAACTTCAGGCTTGATAAGTTCAAAGCATCCACTAAGCCACTCGATGCCGTCTTTGCTTGGAGACTGCGAAAGGTGTTCCTTCAAAATATCCCACAACAGGGCAGCAGTTTTCTGCCTCGGCTTGGAGAACAAGATGTATGGGAAGAGAAGTTGATGGAAGACATCATCCCGAGTCGCCGAAGCGGTGGCTGACCAGAAATGGGATGCAATGTAGGATATGTGTAGGCGGAGAATGTTGCGTTTTGGCTTTGCCTGTGCGTCCATAGCTGTGGACAAGGATGACAAGAAGCCTTTCGCATCTGAGGCAAAGATGGGTGTGACGGCTTCGGGGTTCTCATATAAAGCCTCAAGAACAGCGGCATGAGTGTCTTGAAGGCGTGCAATTAGAAGACTCCGAACGACGTCCTGAAGAGGTTCAACGTCAGGTCATCTCCAACACAAGGAAAAACATAAGTACCAGATCCTCAATGTCAGATAGGGCTTTGCCTGCTACCGACTTGACCAATTCTTTGACAGCATTTGTCCTGACCTTCGCATCTGCATCAGCGGATGCCAAAATCATGCCATTGTCTTCTTGGGATCCAGGCTTCGTCGATATTTGTCCAAGCTGAGTAAAAGTTGTCAGAGTGATCCAGAGGCTCAGGAAAATAAAAATTACCGCCGACAGAGAAATGACCAGCTGTTCAACAGCCTCCTTCAACTCATCGTCCTCTTCCTCAAACTTGCCCACTTGCTTCTGCAGGATATCAGGATAACGCTGCTTGACCAAGGCCAGGAGTCGGCGGGCAGTCAGAGAGGTTTCCGTTTCTTCCGTTTTGATACCTGCGTTGATAAGGGTGGAGGTCAAGACTTCGATCACAGAATCCGGCGTTGTCTTTGTCGCGATGACGTGCTCTAGGATGGGTAGCGACGTGGATTCGCCCAAACTTGGAGAAGCATTGTTGAGTCGGGTCTATGAGAGAACGATAGATTTGCTTACCGATCGCATAAACCTTTGACAAGAGGAGAGAGAACCTTTTCACTGCCCACCCATGTGGATCCTGACGCTAACTCCTCCTTAAGAGTACTAGAGAAGAAACTGTGAATGTAGAGTTTTCTCGAAGGAAGGTCAACTTACGGTATGCGCAGTAGAGCTTTCAGAGTCCCATCCGTGAAGCCATCTAATTCATCTTGTGGTCCACAGACGGCAATCATCGACTTCATAAACTGATCTGGTCGAACGACTTGTGCACAAGCTGACATTGCTGCTATAACGGCTTTGAGAGCAGCAGGAGCAAGCTCGCACTTTTGGGAGAGCGTTGAAAGAAGGATATAGCTTCCGAGCTGGCGAGAGAGCATGTATAGAGGATTAGCCTGAGATACATTGAATATTCTACAAAAAACTTACGACTGCATCTCTGACAAGCTTCTTCGGCTTTTGTTGTAGAGGCTCCAAGATAGCAGGCAGGAGGAAAGCCATAGTCCCCTCATCGAAAGCCTTGCTTCGGTTGATGAATTCGTGCAGAGTTGCGGCATTGAAGGCTAGCAGGACTCGATGGCTTAAGCCTTTTTTGATTGCGGTTGGGAGGAGGGCCGTCACAAATCTTGCGAGGTCGGTATTTTTGAGCATTTCCGTTACAAGAGAAACTCGAGGTAGGTTTTGGGCGGCGGATTTGTAGGGAATGAGGAAATTCCATGTTGAGTTCGGTCTAGAGGAAGTGAGGTGTAAGTTAACGACGGTATGTGAAATGAAAGACGAGGCATACTTTAGGTTGAGAATCGTAATCATCTTTGCAAAATGTGGAGATTCATGGTAAGGTAGGAATAGTGCAAGAACGGCCTCTACGTTGAATTCATTTATTCTGAAGAATTTAGTTAGTCTCTACCAGTATTCAAAGAGAGACATACGCACCTAAATCTCCTCACAAGCCACTCTAAGATCTTTCCCGTAGGCGCCTCCATCAAATACGGACCAAGCAACCACAAAAACTCCTCAATATTCCTATTCAGCTCCTCATCCGCCTCCTTCGTCAAAAGCGTCCTATCCGTCTCCTTTGCCCTCTCCGAAAACAGCGCCTCCTCATACTTCTCCAGCGCAGGGCATATCGACGACAGGTGTATTAGCGAGTTCACACCAAGCGCATGGATCGCCTCGAGGTCATGTTGGTCGGCTTCTCGTCCCGTGAAGAGGTAGGATGCAGCCGGTTTGCGTCGAGTCCGGTCGACTAGCAGGGAGGAGTTGAGGGAGGCATTTTGCGCGAGCTGCGCTGCTAAGCTGGACATGCCGACTTTAGCTTTTGGACCGCCGAGGATGGGGTGAGGTAGAGAGGAAGTGATCTCAAATTTCTCCGCGTCCGTAAAAATGTGGCACGTGAGTTCCAAAAATAGAAACTATTTCCCGACTCGGAACCGGGACAGACTCCGCCAATCTGTGCCTCACTCAGTTGAACGGTCCTTCACTATCTACTCTAGCTCTTTCTCTTGCGAAATCCGTTCTGGTATAAAGAATGAGATTAAGAAGAGGGGTATGACAAAAGGCAGTAAGTACAAGTGTCACATGCGCATAGGAGGGATTAATACAAGGATCCAGCTGGACTATAATAATACAGTCGAAGGAATAGAATGAAGAATAAGGAAAAAATAAGGTATACACGTCGTCCGAAGTCTACACTAAGTCGTGATATGTCGTTTGAGGCTCGGAGCCCTCTTCTTACTGTTCTCCTTGAACGCCTCTTCCAACTCCTCCTTGACGAATCTCACTATGGGCTTATGGTCTCGCCCCTTCCTCTCCTCTCTGTGCTCATCGTCCACCTCCGTCTGTATTTCCTCCGCCTGCACCCCATCCGACATCTCAGTCTGCACTTCTTCCGTCTGCTTCAAGACCTCGGAGTGGTGCTTCTCGTCAATGTCCATGTCCGTCTGCACCTCCTCGTCGACCAGGGTATCTGGAGTCTCTTGCACCTCAGGCACGAACCCATTCGCTTCCTGAGAGGTCGAGGCGGAGGTCTCTTGTTTCTGGCTCTTCGACTGACTCGCCAGGTAATCGACCCACGCCTGCTTCCAATACCTCTCGAGCTTCTGTTCCTCCTTCTCGATCTCCTTGACGTACTGCCGTCGCTTCAGCCGCAAGCCCTTGTCGCCCCAGCTCTCGATGCCATCGAGCTTCATAAGGAGCTTGTCCATCGAGTCCGCGTACTGATGGAGCGGATAATTCTTTGACGTGTACGCCAGCTTCCCTTGAGGCCCGTCCACCTCCATCGGCTCTTCGCTGTCGTCGTCAAAGTCCGAGGGAGCACGAGTAGCGGGGACGTTGACGGTCTCCTCGCTTTCGCCGGGTTTCTGGAAGTCGATGGACGATGGGTACGTGAATTTGCTCTTCAGCTCTTGGAACTGGGCGGAAATGCTGTCGAGCTTCTTTGAGGCAGCGTGGATGCGATACCGCTGCTGGATGACGGTGGCGGCTTTTTCGTGCTCCTCCGTATAATGGACTTGCGGCTTTGGAGGTGAGGGCGGCCTGACGTTGGGGCCTGGGTTACGAGGAGATGCTTGAGAGGGCGAGCGAGGGGTATGGGGTGCAGCACTTTGCGGGTGAAGGTGGTCCGTCCTCACTGACGACGGAGAGCGAACGTGAGTGTTGATGGTTGGACCGCGTGAAGTCGAGCGGTCGCGAGGAGGCATGGGCGAGCGAGAAAATCGCTTTTCCTGGGGTTTATGTTCAGCATCGAAATCGTATGAATCAGGAATATTACAAACCCTCTGAGCTTCTTGCTCCCTCTGGAGTCTGGCATGGTTCCTTTGCTCCTCCTGCATCCTCAGACGCGCCTCCTCCTCCCTCCTTCTCTGCTCGAGCGCCTGCAGACGTTGCTGTTCTTGTAAAGCGCGCTGCCTTTGCTGTTGCTCCAGCATCTCCTGCCTTTTCTTCGCGTTGAGATAAGCGCGTTCTCGAGGGTCAAGCTGGTTGTATTGCCAGTTGTCCTCCTCGTCGCTGACTTCATCAGGCAGGTACTGAGCTCGTCGGGCTCGTTGTTCGGCTAGAGCGCGCGCACGGTCGGCGTCGTAGTAACCCCTGGCAGGAACAGGCCCGTATGGAGAAGGTTGTTGGTAGGACGGGTGTAGATACGGATTGTATGAGGCGTTTGAAGGATAGGAGTTGTAGTTATTGTACCAGGGATTGCCGTACATGGTTGGTCGCTCTAAAGAGTGGTTGGTTGAGAAGAAAGATGCGCTGCATCTTGAAAGTGTTTATAAGGGATTTCGTCAGAGTTCTATGAGTTCGTCCGGGCGCATTCCAGAAATTACGAGCGCCTCCATACCAAAACTAGAAATACCACGTGACTCATTTGCAGGGGTGACGTCATCACGCGACGCGCGTCTTGCTACGTGTACTACCACTAGAGTTATCTACTGCTGGTGTCTGACGCATTTCGCGGCGATCCTGGGTCTGGTAGGTTTACGACGCAGATTTGGGAGAACCTGGCAGATACACAGTGCGCCAGTGACAAGATCGTTCAGCGGTTCAGGCCTCCAGGCTTGAGTGAGCTCTTGGAAACTTCACCCATCGGTCTTCATCCTGACTTCGAGCCATTGCATGACAAGATAAGTAGCAAGGTATGGCATGTACAAAACAGGCACCGGCTGGGAACATTCCTGGTAGTGTAACGAGGCGCTAGAATGAGCAATGACCACACATCTCCTTCACCTCCTCGACTACCTTCCGAAACTTCTGCGCGCCCTCCTCCTCCAGTACATCGTAGGCCCACCACGCTCGAGGCGCAATGTCTGTCAATTTGTCCAGTTCAGGGGCGATTCTGCTGGGCTCCAGCCGTAGAGTGTCCCGGGTCAATTTATAGAAGGCCATCTTGGAACCGAACGCGGATATACCATGCAATACGGGTATCTTCGCGTCGAAAAGAAGATCGCCGAGCCGTAGGCGGAGCTGTTCATCAGCCTCGCGGCGCCTTGAGGCCGGGCGCAATTCGTCAGGTGGTTTGACCTCGACGATGAAGACAGGCGTCGCTTCAACGTAGATAAGGAAGAAGACGACGAAGTCAACCGCCTCGCGAAATGTAACGGGAGGAACCTGAGGGACGACTTCGAACATCGTATCAGGGGGGAACATGGTGTTGAGTAAACGATTCCAGGGTCCGTAGACTGGCTTCTCGGGTGCTAAAGCGCTTGTTCCAGCAATGAGGAATGAGCGCATGATTAATTCGGGCCAGGGACCAGTGGCTGTCGGGTGCTGCATGGCGTTGAGAAGCTGTATCACGAGTGCTAACCGTTTCAAAAGGCTGCAAGCTTAAGAGTAGGAGGCGGCGGGCGACACAAACTGATGGTGGTGGTAAAACTCAGGGAATCAGAAGAAACTCCCACTTGGACCATAAACATATGAGCTCCTCGTGAACGGGTGCAGAGGGTCTCCCGCAAACACAAAGCTAGAAACGAAAGGGTGAAGTTATTGAACACCCTTGACGAAGTTCAAGAGAAAAAAATCGTAGTCCGTATTGTTTCCAGTTTGAGACACGGGCGTATTTTCCAGGTTCGGTGGCTACACCTTTCCCTATCTTCAGTCGGGCAAAGCGTTTTGTTGAATATGGCACTGGTTGTGGTGCTTGCCAATGGGATCATCGCCGTTTGAGATCTGAAGCTGGGCTTGGGAAATGCGCTGAGGAAGCGTTCACGGAGGATAGCCCTGTCCAGCATGTCATGACGGATTGCCCCAAAGCCCAGAAATATCTGCATCACAAGTTCGCCGAAGTCACTTTCTCTTGTCTTGTCCTCCAAGCTTGCTGATTTCAGATCTTCTGCAGGAGAGCGACTACGAGGATGATTGAATTGTACAGGAGACTGGTATATAGTACACTAGTATGTTACATCAATACATCTAAACTACAGAGGGGGGGATTATATGGTACATCTTATATCAAAGTCAAGGATAGACCTCGCCTGATCAAAAGCTATCGCATCCCGAAGAACGAACTAATTTTCGCGTTCCCCACAGGAGGGACTGCCTGGAAGAATGTTCAGAGCAATTTCTGTGTGCTTGGAAAGGCCATACCTTGCCTGCACCTTTCTTCTTAGTCGGCGAGGATTGAAGTTTCCGCTTCCGATCCGGCGACAACACCTGCTGGAAGACTAAGACAACATGCCACAGAACCATATTACTACTTACGACTTACGTTTCGTGGTTGATTGGAGTCGTCTGGCGGGAGAGGCACTGATGAATCTCTCTTCAGCTTCTTGGCTGGAGGAGAAGACGGCCCCTGTGATGACGAAGGAATAGGTGATTTTGTTTCCGACTTCACATCATCTTCCGCTGGAGTAGGACTGGACTCTAGCTTGCGCTTCGTGGGTGTCGATGGCGGAGTTGCTTGAGAGGCCTTCTCACGTTGCTTAGAAAACATAGACTCTATGCCACCTTTCCTGCTGCTAATAGGCTCGATAAATGAAGGCGACTCAGTTCCAACCTTTCCAACTTCTTTTGGTACCGGGTAGCTAAGAGAAAAGAACGAAATCAATGTACTGCTACTTCACAACAGATAGACGAATGTTGTACCATTCCAGAGCGACAGAGGTGTCCGAGTATGGTTTGACCATTTTGCTGAGCTCTGGAGTCCAAGTTCCGGACGAAGTATCGAGCCAGCGATATAAGGCATCGCGGTTGGTCAAAAAGACGGGCTGACGGTCGTGTAGCCAGGAGAAGTCCTTGTTGGCGTCGGTCGTGACGATGGTAAAAGTCCATAGGGTCTTTCCTAAGCACATTCAGCAGCTGAATAAGGCATATTGAAACGAGGACGACCGACCTTCTATGACTGCGGAATCGTATAGACCAGCCATGAGTAGGAGTTTGCCATCTTTCCGTTTCGTGAAATGGGGCAGCTTCTCCTTGCCTTTCGTAAGCCACTCGTAGTATCTTCCAAAGGGTCAGACCAAAAAATAGGACTAAGGAATATCGTGCATACCCTTGACACGGAATAGCGCATCTCTTCTTGCCCTTGATGCTTCCCCACATACCCCCGCCTTCGACCAAGTTCTCCGAGCGTGCATTAGTGGTACTGAGAGACTTGTCTTCGACCTTGCTCCAGTGAGGCACCAAACCCCATTTCATGGTCTGCATAATCAAAGGGCTGTCATTGTTGCCAGCAGGGTCTCGGCGACGGAGAACAGGGGCTTGCGAACGGGGTGCGATGTTGTATCTGGGAATAAATTGTTCTTCGTCGACCCACTCGCCTATGTCGACGTCATAGCCATCTAGTTGTTGTATTTCATTGTGCTACGCGTAAATCAGCCTTTGCTGACGCGATAAGAGCGATGAACGTACATTGAGCCGCAGGGAGAAGCGCCCACACATGAAGTGATGACGTTGAGTTAGCGTGAGAGCATCTGCACTATCGCTGTCCATAATCACTTTCTCTTTTTCTCTTGCACTTGACCCTCATTATTGCTATTAACGAATTTGGGCATCTCAATACCCTGACTCTCATCGTCTTCCTTAGACTATGTGCCGATCGAGCCCTCAGTGGTCAGTTTCCATTCTCAGGATGCCGTGAACGCAATTTGCAGTGTCTGCGGACATTGATGGTTGAATGACAAGCTCAGGCTGTGGAGGCTATTCATAAACTCGCCCGACGAGACCAACCTTTTCGTTTCGAGAGGAAGTGCACCGCCAATGACTCCATCTTGTGGCTTTCTTGACCTCGTCTTTCAGCCTCTACTTCACCCATAAAACATCCCTATGCAGGCGATCTCTCTTTGGGATGACTGGAACCTTGACCAAACTTTTTTCACGGAGTTCGAGAAGTGGCAACGGGAGCACCCAACCAAGAGATTAGATCAAATACTGAACAACATTCAAAGCACTTTAGAAAGAAACGATGTGAAGGACTTGGTTGAACTGCTTCCAGGCGGACCTATCCCTGTTCCGTTGAAGGGCCTGGTCTTGGCCTTAGCCAACCTCGTCAAGCTCGGTATAGTAAGAATCTTTGTATTGGTATCTTACTTTCTTTTGACAAGGCTCCACAGAAAATCAGTGCAATGAAGAGACGAACCATTTCGTTTACCAAAGCAATTCTGGAATGGACTTCTGGAGTGTCTGATGCATTTCGTCGCGGTTCGGGGTCTGGTCGATTTACAGTACAGACTTGGGAAAATCTGGCAGATGCACGGTGAGCCAGTCGCAAAAGCAATTCGATAGAATGTGGCCAATACATTGGTCAACACAGAAATCTGGTCGTTGAAATATGTCGGTGGGCACAGTCACGATTGGCCGACAAATTTTGGGCCCGTATCACACACGGTATAAACATCGAACGAGACATGGAGGACTTCAAGACCCGCTTGGAAGAAACGAGGTTGTTATTCAAGGTATGGCGTACGTGTTCCGCTTTGTCCCTATTCCTGCTAAACTGCACTCAGGATCTCTCCTTGATCGGACTTGCACAAGGACAGGATGCAACTTTAACCTCTATGGGTACTCTTAGTGATCGACAAGACGAAATCCTAGATCAGCTTGCCACATTGACGGGAAGGGTGCGGGAGACGCTGGTACGTCTTGTAAGGCAATCTACCATCCGATATGTGCCTGACCTGCCGATCCTCTATGAATTTAGGTACGTGAACAATTGGAGACTGTTTCCCAATTGCTTGAAAAGCACGCGGCAGCAAAATCGACATATACAGAGCAAAGCAGAGGGACCTGTGACCAAGACACTCGCGTTTCAATTCTCCAGCAAATAAGGGATTGGGTCGAGGGTGAAGAGCGCAAGCGACCAGATGACCATGAAGAATGGATCAATTTCTCAGCTTCTGGTGTGCTTTGGTTGTCTGGAGACGCAGGAATTGGCAAGTCAGCCATTGCAGCCACCATATGTCGCGAATATACCAACAAAGGCATGCTGGGAGCCCAGTTCTTTGCCAGCATCAATTTCCCGGACACGAAATACCCATTATCGATATTTCCTACTCTCGCATTGCAGCTTGCACGTTTCAGCCCTGACTTTGCTACGTGCATTTATCGATTAGCTGCCCAGGATTTGGCAGGAGACATGATCGACACCAAGCTAAAGTCGCGATTACAGCACCTCTTCATCGATCCGCTAGTGTCAGCATTTCCCGAACCGAGCGGCCCACCAATCTTGATTGTCATCGATGGCTTGGACGAATGTCGCTTCGAGACACAGCCCGAGCTTGCGGAAGCACTCGCAAAGCTCATCTCGACACCACTACCTACTCGCGTTAGAATTCTGCTGTTGAGCAGGCGCTCTCGTGGATTCAACCAGCACTTATCCGGTGCATCAAGGATCTCGCTCACCTCCTCTGACTTGGCGCTCCATGAAGATGTCGCTCTGTACCTGCGCACTCACATTCAGGACATTGTCGAAGACAACAAGGATGAAGCAGCAGGCGGGGTAGAGTGGAGCCAATGGAGTCAGACAGTCGAACACCTGGTTGGACAAGTCGCTAATCATGCTGCAGGCATGTACATCTGGGTAGTCACTGCGGTCAAGTTTATCAAACGAGAGGTCAATATCCCGGGAATAGGTGCTGGCCGACTTCCTGACCTGCTGCAATTTCTTTGTCAAACCCCACTAGGAGATATACATGCACTGTACAGCCACGTCCTTAGTAGAATCTACTACCATGGCAGAGGCGACGTGGACCAATATTACCTTCACCATGAGCAAGTCGGAATGCAGGATCTTCATGAGGGAGGTCTCAAAATCTTCCGCGACCTTATGGGATTCATTGTCGCTATGCAACGAGAGCAAGAACAAATAAAGGGGTTTACGGGTTGGAGAAGGGGATGGCGAGAACGTTTCAACGACTACTTCTTCCTGACCAAGCTCGACACCCTGCTGAAAATTCGGCACCCTGACAACCCCCTCAATTTAGGTGCCTTCCTGGACAGTCTCAGCACTCTTCTCAATTGGAAGCGCGGCATTCAGTACCCTGAAATGCATCGCAGTGTCATTGACTTCCTCCTCAGTCCATCGCCATTCTCCATCGACTTGGATCAAGCTCGTCAGGAGCTTTCGTACCTCTGTCTGAGCTTATTCCAGAAGACGGGGGACCTTGCTGCTCTATCTCTGTCGATATTCTTGAATGTACAGTCCCGGTATCCGCCATTTGATGAGGATCTAACAAGCCAACGGCAGGACTCAGAGGACGTCATTGGAGCCTTGCGCCTGGGTTTCTCTGTCTCATCGACGGCAGAGTATCGCTGGCACCACCTTGATGACAATACGCTGCCTGCTCTGAAAATCCAGTTTACGTCGAAAAACAAGCTCAAGGTATCTCAGCATCGCGACCGTTAGAGACTCGGTACTTTAGGATTGGACGATTGTGACTCGTCACCTTACCTCCTTCCAGATTATATCGATCACTTCAATCGCCTACACCACTTCGCCTTCCTTCATTGTCCTACCCATTATGAGAAGCCCAAGGCTCTAACTGACATTATTGCGAAGCTCCTTGCGACGAATGTCACCAACGCCGAATATGACGATGTCGTCCTGGACGTAGACGAAGAGGCCGAGGTTCGGAGCGATGCAGGATACATGTTGCGCATCTCGAACACGGCTCTAATGGAGCTCGGATCGCATTTTTATATATACGTGTTTCTTCATCGTGACGGTGGGGACATGGCAGTGAGTGCCTCCAGTGACTTGAGCTCGAATGTTGTCTCAAAATATCTGTGCAGTGGTGTAGGCATTGTGGAACAGTGGACGCGGGACCACAGATGGTGCTGGGGTCATCGAGAACGCCTATCCGCTTTTGAAGCAGGTTGGAAAGGCACCATAAAGGTGCTTCAGTCAGACAGGAAGCTAGAGGAGTATCGGTTGAACCAAGCGTTTCCGTCCGAGCAGCTTCGCGCCAAAGACTACGACCTGTACATTGCAGATCGAAGGAAGGGCTACCGTGTGTTTGACAGACTTTCATATGTAATATACCGACTTCGTGCGGTGCCTTTGAATCACATATTAGAGTAGGAAAAGTTTTATATGTAGAAGAGATGTCTGGGAACCTAGTCCATCAAAGCAGACCCACGTCATGCCACAGAAACAGAGATAAAGACCAAGAAACCGCAAAAATTGGGCAATATCGGTGAAATAGTAGCATGGAAAACAGCTCTGGTGTATAAGGCAAGTATTGCAGCTAGTTCAAGCTGTGTCTAGCCACGGACAGTTAGTAGAAAAGCGCCCGCACATGGAGTGACGAAGTTGAGTTGGGCGTGCGAAAGTTGTTTTGGCTCTCCTCACCATGGACGCCGGGGCACACAAGCTGCTCGAGTCTGCGGTGCAGCGAACTCTCCACGCCCATGCCTTCTCCAGGTCGTCCAGCCAGGCCTCAGCAGTCCTCACCGACCTCCTCTCCCGCTATCTCTCCCTACTAGCCTCAACCTGCGCGAAATACGCCCAACACGCCGGCCGGAGAGGGCTCACCATCCGCGATGCCGCAGGCGCCTTCGAGGACCTCGGCGTCAGCGTGGACGAGCTCAGCGAGTACTGCGCGACGGAGGGCCGGGAGCTCAACCGCTACGCGCTCTATTCGGCGCGGAGAGTCGAGGATCTGCTCGAATTCAGATGTATGTCTTCCCTGCGCTCGTGTCGTGCTGCTGTCCTTCAATTGTCTCATGTTGTGCAGCCCAGTTGGCCGATGGGCTAAGACAGGACCGCGACGACGCGATTCCACTCGTGTATGAGCGAGTGCCGAGTCCGCTCCTTGAGGAGATGGACAGTGATGACGAGGAGGAAGAGGAAGACGCGGATGGCATGGACGTGGACACGCATGACTCGACATTGCCGGATGGCGTAGGCATGGATGTGGATGGGCCTTCACATAGACCCGACGACATACTACGGAAACGGCCACCCTCACGGCCGACGAGTCCAACGTTACCTCTGTCGCCTATATCCAATCCTTCATCACCACTACGGAGAAAGTCACGAAACTCCAACTGGGACCCACCAGAACACATACCTGACCACCTCCCGCCCTTCCCCAGCACCTCCCATGAACAACCTTCCACGCAGCCCGAACAGGCACCAGCGCCCCATCCCATGCTACCGCCCACCCAACTCCCCGAAGTCAAGATAGAAAAGCCAGCTGTACAAATACCGCAGTCATTAACGACAACAGCAGCAGCGTCCGATTATCTCGTGCAAGTCCCGTATTCTCAGTCCTCTCTGTCAACAACACCCGAGTGGCATCTACCTTCTGGTCCACCTCCATCCCCACCGCCCACAGTGGCTCGTCAAAATCGCCTGCCTATTCCCCAGATCGAACCGTCCCTCCTCGCTGCGTACCACCACATTCTCACACACCCTCCGCCACCTGAACTTCCGCCTCTGACACCCGCACGACATAAAGTCGCTATGGCTCTTCTCCAACAGTCACTGACGAATTCGCGGTGGACACCGTCTGACTCTCTTTTTGGGACCATCGGTCCTTGTCCGCCGAGGGTGGCTACTATCGGACCTTCGTACCCCATTGCTGTGGGTGATACGCCTGGAGAGGGTCCTGAGAAGGAGACCAAGTTGCCTCCTACGATATCTCGTCCTGTCTCTGCAATTGAGCGGTTAGCGCCTCTTGTTAGCCAGCAGACGTCGCAAATACCAGAACTTGCACGTCAAGTCCTTCCAGTACGTATTGTCCATACTCTATTGACCAAACTGATTGACTCATCTATCTCAGCCCACAATCCTATCACGAACCAGCCGCCTCTCGCACCCACCTGTCCTCCACCGGGGTACAAAACCCCTCACCTACGGCCCCGGCATCCCAGCACCCTGGAACGCCAACGCCATCACCACGGGACCCGACGGCGCCCCCGTCGCCACGCCCGTCGTCTCCAAACCCAAAGACAAAGAGAAGGACAAGGACAAAGACGGCGCGCCGACCACGAACAGCAAAGAGGGACCGGCGAAGCCTGTCCTGCCGGACGCGAAGCTGTATGCGACGTGGGATTATGAGAGCAAGGACTTTCGGGTGCCGCTGGTTAGTGGTGGCCATGGGGGGACTAGGGGGCGGGCGAGGATGGGGAGTGCGGTTGGGCTTGGTGGTGGGAGTGGGAGCGGGTTGATTTCGTTGCCGGGGTCGTTGTCGAGGAAGGGAACGAAGTGAGGGAAGTGGAGGGTTGCTTCGCTGTCCCTTTTGGTTATTTTCTCTGACGAATGCTGTTTTGAGTTTGAGTTGTTGCTGTCGCTTTTTTTCGCTGTATTTCAGTTTGCACTTTGTTCCGAGCACGTTGAATAGCGGGGTTTCGCTGTGAGTTTGAATATGGGTTCCTCAAGGGACTTTGAACTTCATAAGTGGGTCTTTCAGAAATTAATTTGTAGCCAGTAGTACTTTCTGTAGCCGATTAGATTAGATATTCCCAAAATGACTGATCCATCCAAATTTATCCAAGCGCGCCTCTTTCTCTTTTCTCCATCTCCTCCACCCCATCGAGCTCCTGCTCTCCCATCACACAACATGACCGCCTCAATATCCCTCTCAAAAGCCGAAAAATCGTACATCCAAGCCGGGCTCCTCGCGAACCCGCCAACGCGAGGCGACGGACGCGCCCCGGCTGACTTCCGGACCATCTCTCTGCAAACTTCTGTGGCTCCGCTCGCGAATGGCAGCGCGCGCGTGAGCATTGGAAGGAACCCGCACGATGGGTCGGGCGGCACGGAGGTGATGGCTGCTGCGAAGCTGGAGGTGGAGAGCGTTGACCCTGGGACGGGGAGTGAGGGTGTGGATGGGGGGCGGGTGGTGTGTACTGTGACTTGGTATGTATGCAAAAAACCTTTTTATTCCCTCCAGTCCAAGGGTAGTATGAAAAACACAAAGCTAACGACACCCCCTCCCATCTTTCTTTCCCGCAAGGAAGCTCCCCCTCCGCCTACCCGCACCTCTCCTCCACCGCTCTCGACGAGCTCCAATACGACCTCACAACCATCCTGCACACGACACTGACCCACCCCTCTTTGCACCCTAACAACCTCACCATCCTGCCCTCTAAGAAGTCCTGGCTGCTGAACCTCGACCTGGTGGTGCTGAGCGACGAGGGCAACGTGTACGACGCGCTGTTCCTCGCTGCGCGGGCGGCGCTGTGGGATACGAAGGTGCCCAGGACGAGGAGCGTGGAGTATAAAGCGAGGGGGAAGACGGG
>NHYE01005348.1:0-23553 GCA_002938385.1 Gymnopilus dilepis | reverse complement strand
GCATGCATGAGACGTGTTGGCCAAGTACCTAGGCCTCATACATCACCCCCCCTGCTACAGGTGCATTTTCTTCGTCTTCCTCGTCTTCATCCTCGTCTCCATCCTCCTCTACATCATGGTTGCCGCCATCCCCACAGTCCTGAACCCGTTGCTGGACAGCTGCTGCTTCTGCAAGTCGTTGTGTTGTCGGTGGTCGGTTAGCGCGATTTTTTTGGTGGTGTTGTTTGAGAACATCCTGAGGCACAGGTTGAGCACTGTCTGCTTCCTTGGTGGTGCCCGCCGTAGCCTCCGCCGTAGCCTCCAACGTGTTGTCATTGCTATTTGAGTTACTTGGCTCATTGGGGTTCGTGTTCTAGCATGGTGAAGTACTTCAGTATAGAAGGTTAAAAGAAAGGAATGTCATACATCACCAGTGTTGGGTATGAAGATTGGTGGCCAGTTGCTCGTGACGTCCTCTGCTGGAGGTATGCCACGAAAGAGCACATCATCATCATCACCCGTAGCTTGCCCTTGTTTATCAGAGGCAGTGCCAGATGAAGACTGCCAATCTAAAAAGTACGTATTATCTGCCATTCTGCTGGAGAACGAAAAGCCTGTACTTACTGTTGTCATCAAAGTCTGGATAGAAGAGCGGTTCATGATTGGCTAGGACATTAGCATCTGTCTGAGCGACACGGAGGAAACCATCAGTGTTGTTAGCTTGCATATTGACAAGCTGTTCCTCAGCAGAAAAGTCTCCCATATAATTGAGAATGTCCCATGTCTGAGCCTCGCAATTTGGATCTAGAAGAGGACCAAATTCTCAATAAACTTGGGATAGAATTAACAAAGAAACTTGTCCTGCCTTGGATTTCCATGTTTATATTGGGATCCTGGCTGTATTCAATGATGTCTTCGTCGTCGTCAACTTGGATCTCTTCCTCTTCGCCATCGGCGTCAGCATCACCCTCATATTCGCCTTCACCTTCACCAGCTTCGTCAAGAAAATATGATCCCCCATTGAGATCCTGGGACGTCTTTTGGCTGTTCATAGTATTACGAGATGTCATGTTATCTTCTCTTGGGTCTTGACCCCTACCAGTTGAGGTTGCGAAGGTATTTGCTTGTACTCTCGGAGCAGTATTTTGAGTAGGAGCTGCACTGCTGCAGAAAAAATTGATCAGAGTAACAAAGCACTTGAACAGAGGTAGCGTACCTGACACCAAACTGGATTGGACGATGATGTTCAACAGCCACCACACTTGGTGTTGGCGTCAGTCCAGGTGGGAGGCTTTGCTGAGGCACTGGAGCTTGAGCTCTCAGAGGGGCGTCTGGAGGGGGTATCATCCAGCCCTCATTCTGTTGTGATTGGTGAAATAAATATATTCAAGGCTGGGGAAGAAAGGCACCACTCACTTTTCTCTGACGTTTTCCTTGAGGAGGAGCCATGGAATTAACTGGCAAATTTTCAGGAGCATTGTCCAGTTCATAGTGGCGTTTTTTACTGGCAGTCTTCCCCTGTGTCTGTTTCTCTAACGCAGCACCGACAATGTTTGAAGTCTTCTGCAGCTGCTGTACGACACCACCTTGACCTATATTAGCACGAGCAGACTTCCTGACACCGTTTGTGACTGAAGATACAACATACGTTGAACGTTAGATGTATAAATGCATTGGAATGTAAGCTTACCAGCCAACGTTGACTGAACCTGAGTTGGGGGTTGCAAAGTCTGAGTCTGAAGAGAGTCTGCTTGCATTGTAAAAGATTGTATATGTAATGGTTGACCCGGAGCTTGAGCTCCAGTTCCGTTTGCTGGATTGGTCATGGTATTCGCACCTACCATGGTGCCAGACTGGAAGCTTCTGGCGTAGTTGGCTGAAGGCAGAGCATGAATCAGAAAGATTTAAGGAACTCCTTGCGTTAAAATGCTTACCAGCATCTGAAGATGCCAGCGGCATCCTAAGTTTAATCTTTGGGATGCCCTGGGATGGAGCTTGAGTAGCCAATTTAGATTGACCATTGGCTGGCAAGGAAGCATGAGCGTTTTGTGAAGACATTGTTCTTGATTTGAGAGGGCTCAGAGGGAAAGATACCAGAGAGGCGTTGCAGGTAATGTTGAAGTTGAAATTCAACCAGTGATTACGATGGTCCGACCGTATTTGTAGTGGCGCTGTTGAAAAAAAACAAGTGGCCCTGCATGAGGCTCCCACAAGCCACATTGGGATAGCAACGGAAACTCCCCTGGATATCAGATGCGCAATAACGATAGAGATCAACCTGTCGAGTATTTATGCTGTTGAAGCTGAGGCTTGATGGTCCATTATATTGCAGGAAAGATACTTAGGGCTCACAGACGCAGAGACACAGAGACACAAAGAAATTCCTGTTCAGAAACAAGCTAGTCCAATACAATACATATATTTTCTTTGTCATTGGTGGCGACTGTCATGGTGGCTTCACACAAGCCTAAGTCATTCTTCGTACAGCATTGAATTCAAGAGAAGCTCACCGTCATTTACGCTGAGCTTGATATCGAACCGTCCAAGTGCAGGCTCTGGGGATGGAACACAGAAACCGATATTCTTCAGGATATATCTCAATCGTCCATTCTGCAATTTCGCCTCCATCATCGCATGTTCAACGAGTCGAAGCTTCTCCCTGAGGAATGAGATTTCTGCCTTAATCTTTCTTTGAATGCCCAGGCACTCTGCTTCGTGATCGTTGGCTTGCTGTAGAAGTGCAGGCGCGTTCTGCAACAGGAGTTCTTCATTGGTGAGAAACTCCTAGGTCACCAAAGGCATTGAGCTATGCTGCCTAGTACAATGCAGAAGTTCACTCACCTCAACGTTCACCACTTCGGGGGGATTCCAAGCTGAAATCTCTCCTTCAAAGTCAGACTTGTTTTGCGACATTCCTTGATGCAGAGAGACTGTGTAGCAAAAATTAGCACCAGACAGATACAGGGACCATGACTTACAAACAAAAAACACTATATTACAAGAAGCAGAGAAAAGAAAGTGGACGGGATGGTTGTGGGGCAGAGGTAAGCTGTGAGGAACGCGTAAATAACTTCATTGCGTCAGGTGTCCTATTGTTGACTGATCACCTGACAGCTTATCGACACAGATCAAAGCACAATTAATTACGCTATTTATTATAGAAGAAGATTACCACTGGATAGAATGTAGAATAGAGTGCTGAAGCTACCTGCATTTATGAAGCACGAAATAAGTAAGAAAAAAATAAGGTAAAATCAACTCGAACGGAAATATTTGTTTTGCGCCCATCCTCCCCTTGACGTAATTTCATTCCCCACCCAGCTCTTGAGGCCGGCCTTATCAGTATGAAATACCAAAGAGGCCCTGACGCCTCGAAAGTGAAGGTTCAAGTGTGTTAGTTGGGAGGAACGGAAAATCACAGAGTCACCGTTTTCCAGATCAATGACCAGCCCTAGTTCCATAATGACCAGCCCGCCACCAATACAGTTCTCGGATATAACGATGACAACACAAATGTCCTCAGCATCGTTGTGATCCCTATGAATCCTTGTAGAGGCATTGAGATTGACAACAAAGCCGCCAAATGGGTATGCTGGGGAGAATGCATTGCCAGGAAGGCTGGTAGGATATTCTGCAAGCCTTTGATAGGCATCGTACTCCAAAGCCTTGAACTATGCATGGTGTTCAATATACCAACAAAATTTACATGAAAAGGAGCCTCACTTCGTCAGCCTGCCAGGCCAATGTGGGTTCCAGAGTCTCTACTGTCAAATCATAGAACTCGGGTTCCTGCTGTATTTCTGCTGACGCCCGTGGAATGAAGGTTCCCGAGTTGACTTTCCTCTTGCCTGGTCGCCTATAGACAGCAGGGTCAATGGTTAAAGGATCAATGGTGAGGTCGTCCCAGTTCAGCTATGGATGTGTATATCACTTCCACATTCAAGGCATGATTGCAGTGTTACGTACCTGGGTTGAGAACCGTGCGTAGTGCGAATTATGTATACAAGGAAATTTGTAATCAACACCTTGGGCCTTGCTGTCCATTGGCGTGAGCTCTGAGTAAAGAGACTTCATACCGAGTAGCAGTTCATTTCGCTCATCAATATCCATGGTGGCATTGATAGTAACCAGATTCTTTCCGTGGACATCCTTGATACGAACAATTTTTTCACTTGAAGAACATTGTTGAGCTAGTGCATTGGAAGTCGACATGATAGCACATTACCTTGTTAGATGACGAGAAACAATTTTCACATATTGCATGTTGTCTGTCCGCCTGCCTGTTTTAAGCTGCTCTTGGAGCTGTTATCAGGAAAAATTAGCTGGATTGAATAGATATCAAGTAGCAGGGTCTCACCTTTTCAGCGACTTCCTCAAGATCCTTTGGAACATATGCATGCTCAGCTATTGCCCTTACTTCTTCGGTACGTAGATAATTTTCATATACGCAGAGGTTCCGGAATTCAAAGGTTGCATTCTGCTTTGGATCAAATTTCGTATGGATCGTAAAGATTTCGTCCTCGCCATAGCGCGAGGCCACTTCTGTTCTTGCATCCACTTCCATGTCTGAAGAATAAGGAGTGGCTTCTGCTCCGTTGTCGACAGGGTGATTGGTAGGTGAGAACGGCAGTGGTGACGATGGGGGCAGTGGCAAAGGTGATGATGAAGGAGGGGATGAGGGAGGGACAGAACATCGTTGTGGTGGAGAGATTGGATATGTGGGTGTCAGAACTGGCAGCATCGTTGCTGGGCAAGGGACGAAGGTGGATGAATCAGAAAGAAATGCCTGGCTGACATCCGTGTCGACGTGCAAAGGGATTGATGGATTTGATGGAATGGATGAATCCTCCTGTGGTTTGAGTCTCGCCCAGGCGCCATCCCAATCGCGGGGTTTGATAAAGGCACTGAGTGGATGGTTGGTTTTCAGCAAGCAGAATGATATCACTGAGAGGAATTATATCTTACTTTACTTTGAGCTTGTCAAAGAATTCATCAGTTGCCACTATATCTGATGCCCGTAATTCTTTTGGCTGATCATCGGACCCTTCAAGTTGGTCGTCGCTGGAGCCTTCACCGTCTGATTCCGGGTCGTCAGACTGGAGAATGTCTGACGAAAGCATTGTCGACACTTTGATATCAAACATCCCCCTCAACTTATGAACGGCAGGTATGATAGTCTTGATTACCAGTTGGCCTTCAGTAGTGTCTAAATTACAATCAGCATTTGAACTAGAATACATTCAGTGACAAACATCACCTGCAGCAGGGCAGCGCATCAAAGCACCGACCTTGACCCACTGATCCGGAGGCAGTTTACCCATCATCGTTTTGATTTGTGATGAGGCCGCTATGACAAGCATGAAAACAGAGCCTGCAAAAGCAATGTAGGACAGAAATAAACTGGATAACGAACAATAGCCTACCTGACCCAGCCAGAACGCAGCAGGCAGTCCCGAGTGACAACCACCGACACAATGTCCTGTAGCTTCGTTTCTGTTCCTTTGGCAGCTGCAGGACAGTGGCCCGCAAGACCTGCGCCGGTGTCACTTTCTTTTTTGGTGACATGTTCTTCTTTGGCGACGTGACCCTAGCTTTGTCGTTTTTCTTAGCACCCTCGGCTACTTTACTGGAGGAGGAAATCAGTACCAAAGAACAGGTCAATTTGACGAACATACCTTTCAACATAAAGTCTAAATTGCATCAGGTTGATCAATTGTATAAAGCACGACCATGACGCCATGCTGTCAGCATACTCGACCCGACTTATGATGGCTGGCAAGGAATTATCTGAAAAAAGATGGTTTACCTCTCCTACATCCCTGCCAATCCCCGCGAGCCTAGAAGAAATTTCAGAAAGTTTAGAAGAAGAAGAAATATCTTTCAAAATTCCCCTGCAGGTATTGGCCAACTGCCTTAGGATGGCCATCGCTAAATCTGAAAGAGCCTGCGGTTCCGCAATAGGAGCAAAGCCGTCAACAATACCTGCTCCGTTCACATCCTGTTCCTCATCCGCTTCATTGTCGGCACCTCGCATGGCACGAGCCATCCCTAGGCGGGCCAGATAACCAGCTCGCCGACACTCTGGGTGCCAATAATGGGCTGGTGGCGGATTACCTCCACCTCCTCCCCCACCTCCGTCTCCGTCTCCCCCACCCCAAACCATGCATACGCAGAGCTTATGACCCTTTCCTCTGCCTTGGGCATATACATGTTCGCCTTGACCAGTACGACGGCTGCCAGATCCTCGAGATTCTAGCCTATAAGGTGCAGGCCGTGATCGCTTAGGATGCCTGTGAAGGCTGGTGTCATCGCCGACCTCATGGACATTGTAGTCAGATTCAGCAGAGATGTCAGAGCGAGCGTCGTCATTGAAGGGATCAAATTCGTCGTTGCCGTCAGAAAAGCCATAGTTCACTTGATGAGAAGGGTCGCCCATTGAGAAGTCTTCATCGCTGGCTGTTTGAAGAACAAAAGCGTTCTGGTATCCCTCATACTCAGAAGGACCAGCAAACTAACAAATCAGAAGTAATTGTTGTGAGCAAATGCAGAGGCAACATGTCCAAGATCCAACCTCATTTGTGTTTGCTGTATTACTCTGTTACATGGTCCTGAGGTCAGTTGCAGTAAAAGTGACAGAGTGGTGGCAACATACCGGGACAAACGCAAACGCCCTGTCCAGATCCGTCAGTAGTAACGTAGGATCAACACTTGAAGGTAGAAAATCATCATTGACGGCGCCTCTCTCGGGGAAATCGACATAATTTATCTCATCGTTAGAGCGACCGAAATCCTGAAAATCCTGAAAAGTTCAGTAAGCCACTGAAAAATCCCGAAATCCAACATACATACATTGCTATGTGGGACTTGAAAGGAGCTCCCTGAATTTTGTTGAGTCAAGTCAAAGAGTAGGTCTTGCAGGTCGAGAGTCAGATTTGGAGCGGTTGATAGATGATGTAGTAAGAGATTCACTTGGGAGTCGGTGAGAGTAGCTGGCATGTCAATGAGGCTCCCAGAAGAGGAATGGACTCACGACGTCAGAGCACGCGTACACGTGGATGGTGGGGGGGTTCCACGTGATCGTAAATCCACGCGCGACTTTGTTGAATCAGGACATATATGTCCTAAAATTCTGTCATGCTCAGGTATACCCTATGCAGCCTTCTGGACGATTAAGCCTGATAACAAGCTCTAGAACACTCACTTGCCATCTCGCCAGCGTCCTCAGGACCACTTGAACCGACTTTTCCTCCTACATGTCATCGCACATCCTACAACCAGCTGAGTATCGCTACGCGCCGTCCGGCAGCCTACGGATTGCATTATATTCGGCCATACACTCAGCTTGAGGTTCTGGTGGTGAGGGGTCGATTTCCAACCAGTTGCAGTGCCAGTAAGAGCTTGTAGACAAGATGAGACTTTAGGACTGGATCAGGAATCAAGTCGAGATATAAAATCTGATGGGATCAGCCCTATAGTTCTTGTGAGTAGTCCCTTTTCTCCGTCAAATGGTAATCTTCATGTTTTCTGACCGTAATACACAATAGCCCAAATCGACTTTTGCGACCTTCAGCGTTGGTGAGATAGAGCACGTTCATTTCAAGATGGGCGGCGCGGTTGCGAGAGGTCTCTCTGATATGAGGACATATAGCAGCAGCTTAGCGGCGCCAGTCGCGGTCGTCTAGAGGAGAAGCTCAAGTGTGCATCCCCCTCGATCTCTTTAACATCGTCTCAGGGGCCCTCCACGACACGTTTCCGGTGTCCGACGGCCAGTGCAAACTCCTGCCAGTCGGTTTCCGTTTCCAAGATCTTTGCAGCCGATTCCCCCTCCTCTTCTGCGACTCCAGTAAAGGAGAGCCATCGGGTCTGTTAGGCTGCGGTCATCCGGGTCAACCTCCACTTCGCCCTTGTCACAAGCCTCAAGATATCCACGCCGATCCGAGTCAGTACTCCTTCCCTACCACCACATCGTCGAGTGCTTACCTTGCCATAGACATAATTTCATGCGTCTGGAGCCTCCACCCCCCATCTGCGAGAACATCCAGCAATTTCACCTTCCCGTGAGTTCACTTCGGTGACATACTACAAGTTGAAGCCAAACTTACCTTTCACTATCACCAGCCCTTGCCTACCAACCCACTTACGCACGAAGATTGTATTTCGACCGCCACCATCACCCTTCACACTTCGAGACGGCGGAGGCTGCATTTCGTCAAGCAGCGGAAGAGGTGGGCATTGGTCACCACCAACACTCGTCTTCAGCACCGTCAAAGTCACGCACCGCACCTCGAGCCCCTCTGCCATCGTCTTCCAAAGGTCGCGGCTGCAGCACGCCAAGCAGAAGGTCAAGGCACCGGCAAAGCAGGACTAAAAAGGATGAGGATGTCTACGGTTTCTGGTGAGCTCAACCCTATTCTGCGGCTACTCTCTCTCTCACCAAAGACCACAAGTATGTCCTGTTTCACCTGGATGCGAAGGCGTGGGCTTCAACATCGGGACTGGGTATATGACAATTTTGTGCTCAGCCTGCGAATACGTTACTGACCTGTTTCTTCTTCTTAGTTTCCGAGGACCAAGCACACCGCCGCATCGACGCACACGCTCTGCTGTGGCGACGAAGGCTCTCGGCGACGAGGGGAATGGGTGGCGGGGTCCTGGACGAGAGGTACAGGGCAGGAGTTGCCTCTAAAGGTCAGTATCTGAGGATGTGCTAAGGTGCACAGTACTGACCTGCTTCGTTAGCTACCCCTTCGAAAGCGAGCCATATCCTCGTATAGCCGCCAAGACCGTCGCCGACATTCCAACCACCCGCCACGCCGCCGTCTCGCGGGGCAAGGCGGCGGCTCTGGGGCCCGACTCCTCGTCCATCGGTCTCTTTGGCTGCTCCCAACGGACACGCAGTCCAAGGTCCTGCTATTACTACTCGCCCCTTAATTCTTTCCCTCGGACAAATTAGAGTGAGTACACGCTTTTCGGTGCTCATATAGTCACTCAAAAAATGCTTTGTCGACGTGTAGCCCTCTATACCTGTTTCTACGGAGTGCAGCGAATGGATCGCTGCTCACCTACGGCATGAGATTATATGACCTATTAGGTACCCTTTTTTAGTTGTGGGTAACCCTCCTAACTGGGGTTTCTTCTGCGGCATCTATCTATCTATCTAGTATTGTCCCTCTATCTATCCATCCTTTGGCACTTTCTTGATGATCTTGGCGATCTATACTATATCGCGAAATTAAAATTTTCGTGGCTGCATCCATCCATCCATCCATCCATCTATCCATCTATCCATTGACCACTTGTTTAGCTGAATTCAATGGGGCTCCGAAAATATTTATATTTCTTGACAAATGCATCATTCGATACAGGACCCGTCTACTGGAAGTAATGTAAAGAAGAAATGCATGCATGCTATACGCATATCGCCTTGTGAATGTCTCCCGCAGAAATAAGCATGAATACATTACCAACAACACCAGCTAACAACGCCATCTGCATACATGTGCCGTCGATGGGTCGTGATGTCTGGAAGAGTGTGTTGGCGAGATCGCTATAGCGACGAAGGGACGACTCCGAAAAAAAAACGCGTTGCTTGCTTAGGCTTAGTGTGCTAGCACCCTCAACTCTGCCTGCTTGGCACCGACCATCCAACACCCTCTCCACTCACCTTCTCCACCCCTCAACTCTGCTTGCTTGGCACCAACCATCTTCGACGACAATTGCCGACTTTTCGTGAGTCCAGATACAACAGTGAACGGTATGGAAGGCGGGAGAGGCGACAGTAGAAATGGTAGTCGCAGTACGGAGGCCAGATCAAGTGCACTACTAGCGTTACCGTCAGCGAGAGAGGCAAAAGGTGGGACTTACTTCAAAGCCGGTCGCAGCAACAACCACCTTGGCCTTCTCACGGTGATTAGACTACGATTCTGATGGGTCCATGCATGGAAATCGTAATACTATATTTGTTGATACTGACGGCCTTTTCGATCTCCCAGTCACAGGCCGACCGAAAGGTAGGTCGGTTGAGAAGATTTAGAGCCTCCGATTAGATGCACAAAGCATGAGACGTAAGGTCATATAGGCTTTGGAGTGTCTTTGAAATTGAAAGGCTGCGTAGTCCGAACCATCTGAGCTAAGAGCCAATTCGTAAATTTTCACTTTGGAAAATTCAGACCACTTGTTCCAGGTGCCAAAGGTGGCGTTTGACGAACTGAGAGGCATCAGGTAGCATTAAGCCTTACATTTGAGTTTGAAATTGTACACTGTCTGGCAAGCTCCAGATTGAAGCGTCGAGGCTACTTTAGCATTATTTAACATATTGCGACTGACAAACTGGCACCGGTGATAAGGGAGCTCTGACTTCAAACGAAAAATAATTGGCGGTGGCCCTGCCGATTTCTACATGTACGTCTCACAGTTCGACAACTTCTATATGCACGTTTCGCACCCGACCTGACTACTGAAGTATGTAATTGTGTGTCGGGTTACTATAAACCAGTGGCTTGCCCCCTAGGTGACTCCCGGAAGCAGATGTTGACGGTCGCAGGGTCGAGCACCTATGGGAGCTGACGACATTGAGGGTGGCTGGCTGAGACCCCACACTGGCATTAAATGGGAAGCAGCGACGTCGCGTGATGGCCTCATTGGATCTTGAGCGCGACTTTTCTCCTGTGCTCGCTGGAACGTGGTTGATCGATCGTCTGCTGTCGGGGAAGCCCCGGAGATGCGACTTGTTGATAAACATCGAATTGCTGCTCGAGCCGACGGTACTGCTACAGTAGTCGGTCCATTGTAGGAAGCTGTTGAGGACGTACTGGACCTGGGATGGTGTTGTGTTGTTCTTAAGGCAGGATGTGTGCAAGACTACACCTACGAAAGCAAGAGTGGTTGCTGGTAGTGGCGCAGTATTGTCAGCGGACTCTTCTGTATAGCACGAAAGTTTCGCCTGCTGAGGTGCGATACTGTCAGCTATGGTTTTCCGAAGCGACGAAAGAATAAATACTCACCATTGGAAATGGGGACTTGGGCGGCAGAATTTCCAGTATGAGATTGCTCGCAGAGGAGACTACTGCACTGCAGGTGGTGCCATGGGAGTGACGACGCCGATATGCCCGTTCTAACTTCAAGTTCAGCTTGAGAAACAGTGGCGGGTTCAGCAGCTCCAACGGCTTTGATTGGATTCGAGGGTCCGCCGACGCAGTTTGAGGAGAGTCACGATCCCCGGCTCCGGACGATCCGTCCCCCTCCCGCTTCTTTGCAGACCTTAAGACCTGTGACGGGAATGTCATGATATTCAAGAAGTCAAGAGTGTAATGGGACTGCCTCGGGGAATCCCAGACGTCCTAAGCACAATGAAGGCTCAAGCATCCTGACTTCACAACCATGGTCCGCTCTCAGCTCGCCGAACGGATGCAGTAGAGGCAGCGGGAACTGTCAGGGCGACAGTTCAATGCTGAAATCGACTTGAAGAAACGGCTCTTGTCCAATTGTACGAGATATAAGATGGAGCGGCAGTGGGGGAAGCTATAGAAGTGGATGAAGCATGATAGGTGAAGAGAGCAGGAATGTACCTACGGGCACTCTGAATTCGACGACCCCAACCCTCCTCAGCAGCGGCAGTGGCAAGAACGAAGGCTGGCCCGCGGCGAAACTCTCTTGGGGGCAGGCAGGCGTCTCCGAAGCGGACAAACTTGCAGCCTAATGGCACGGGTACAGTGGCTGGACCCACGCGAAGGCGCTCTGAGCTGTACAACGATGCCAGGAAATGTGGAAAAAGAGGACAAGAGGAACGGATTGCAATCTTTCGGCTGTCTTCACTCCGACGGTGAACCTCAAGGTTTTGTCTCTACATTTGTGAGCGTAGGTCAGCCGACAAGACTTGTGAGCAGAGTTCCGAGGACAGAACAAAAAAGGCGGAAGACGGACGCAGTCAACAGGTTACAGAATCATCACGGCCAGAGTCAGCCCGGCTTGCCAGTCGATCAGATGATCCGAGAAGTTGTAAATTTTCAGACTCCGAAGGGTCGCCAGCTGATTGCCGCTTTTAATCGAGACCCGCAAGGGACAAGATGAAGGCCCTCCTCGATGTACCAATAGCATCCCACAGACGAAATTGCAAAAGCGAGGGGATAAATCCCACATCACTTTAACGGAGCATCAGCCCGAAAAGCAAGAATTCTATGTAAGAGGAACACACAAAAGATTTACACCTCACGCCAACTTCATGCTACTAGACAAGAGAGCTATTAAACAAGAGTGGTGTCAGAAAAAGCCGGTGGCAAGAGAGTTTCAACCTGATGTCCTCTATAAACATTCAACAGACGCATTGTGTGTAAGAGGACTGTGTGGTGTATGAATTTGACTTTCGGCGATGAGGAAGGCTTCAGGTGCAGATCATCGGCTATCGGTCGGAGTCGGAAATTTTTCAACTTGCCAGGAAGTAAGTCAGTAACAAGGAGCAGGCAATAATCATGCGATTTCGAGAAACATTATACATATGTCATTGGAAACAAAGTTGAGTGACGGTAAAAGCAGCAATGATGTCATTGGCATCACTCGATTCCACTCCTAGCATTAATGCCCCTGTTTCCAGAAGCATGAATGGGGGAAGCGTCGACAGGAATGATATCAGCATCAGGGAGCTCATAGTACCACGGCTCAATCATAGTGAGACGCCCCGTTCCTGAATCAAGGTGGATCACCCAACCAAGTGGATTTGAATAGCGAATATAATTTGGCCTTCCGGACCCATCCTTGCCAAAAAAAAATCTTTCAGGTCGACTGCCTCTGATCAACCAAAGTAACTCACCGGACATTTTACGGAATCACTTCGCGCTTTGGCCATTTCTCCCTGCCAATCGGACACCCAGGGCTCAGATTCTCTGCCAATCGCGGCGACTTGAATTTGCGTCCTGGCCTATTGAGCTAGGTCAGGCATAAATCATTTCACGTCAAAAAACATGCCTCAGATAAAGCGGCTGTCGTGGTGGCCTTCGGCCACCGGTTCTTATACAGTTCTTCAGCGATATCGTAGAATCGAGAGATTTTCCCCTCCGCATCGGCCTGATGAAAAAATTGCGACATTTTCTGAGCAAATTGCCAGAGCGCTAAGGGCGACGGCTTTTCCCCCAAACCGGAACTCGCAGGGCAGGCAAATGTCTCCAAGCCGTCGACGATTCGGAGATTCGTCATATTTGATTATCAAGGCAGTGGGATAGAAGAGAAGAGGATAATGTGTCCACAACCTCGATCCTTATAGGGTTGGGGCAGAAGCTTGATCAACTGTACAGTTGGATATAGAAGATCCTCACGCTCCGCTCGGATTGAAACGCGGAGATGCGATCGAAAGACCCGTCTTAACTTTCAAAGTGCGGGCGAGCGATGGTTCATGGATTTACTTTATTTAAGGGGACACTAAGATCGCAGATTGGGTCGAGGTAATCCAGAGCGTGATATAGGCAACCAAGAGAAATCCAGGGCGAGATCATTGAGACTAAATATGAAAGCGCTCAGAGCGGAAAATGAACTACAGTGAGGAATAGGCGACAAAAAAGAAGCAGAGGGCAAAAGGGAGTATCACTGGGCAGTTGGGACGCTTGACAGGGCCCTTTATGAGATGGATATCGAAGGATCGAGGAAAAATCGAGGACGAAAGAAACTGGCGGTTGGTTGGAAGTCGAAAGCGAAGACAAAAGACATCGCATTCGGAAAAGGCAGGAGTTACAATACGATGATTAACCATTCATAGACCGTAATTCAACAAATGGTCAATCTCCTTCATTCTTGAGGCCATTGGTACCTCCCAGCTACTTACCGTCTTGGCTATTACTCACTACATTTCGGTATGTGAGACCTCAGGGTCTCTACGAGAAAATATTTGTTGCAGTTGCTGCAGAGCTCGACGAGGCTCTCAAATTCCAGTTTGGTCAGCCCATCCCCTCGTCTGAGTCTTTCTAGATTCTGTCTTTGGCTTGATCCGTCATAGCACTCCACGCTAGTGAGGTCTAGAAGTAGGCTTGAGATCGCTTGGTCTGCTATTAATTCCGTCGATACCGATTGCCTGAGCCTTTTCCTAGGTGGCGTCGATACATTTTGGTCACAAGAAGTGATGCACGACATCCCTTCTGAATGCGGTATGCGTTCCGCGAACAAAAAGCGATCCTGAAGACCCTGAATATCAATATCCAGATGCTAAGATATATAGTGGGTCTTCCTCACATTCTTGATTAAACGCTTATCATTGTGGTATTTCACACCACTATTGAGCTGCTTGACACCCGGATGATCACTTGTCGATTCTCCTAGATATCCATCAAAGAACGGTGCGATTTCCTCCACGGGTGCTAGCAGTTTATATGACAAAATGTATGGCATCATAGTCGCTTGTGTTCGTGTTCCTGAGAATCGATATGGCACGATGAGAACACAACTACAGCTCGACTTCCGTTTGTTGTGCTTACTCGCAGATGAGATATGCCCATAATCAGAAAAGAGTGCTGTACTACCAGCTTTTGAATTGAGGTTCACTGTAAGTGCGATGAGGCATATAGTCTCTCCCCCGATGTGATAGTGCTTACTAAAGAATCCGCACTTGAGCGCGTCGTCCAAATGGTGGCAAAAGGCCAAAACATCTCCGTCTTGGCGGGAGACTACGATTCGGCATGGTCGCGCAACGTCGGATACGATAGCACAGAAGCACTCCCAAAAAGTGCCTTTGGTGTCGAGGTGACTTTTTATTCCTTTCGGCACAATAGCTACGCCATGCCTTGTCGGCCTGACATTGGGGATCACCTTGGGCTAAAGATGTTACAACTTCGAGACCACCTACCATGCGATCCTCACTACGCTTTTGACTGAACGTGAGTAAATGACTAGATCATTACTCTGTCGCTGGGCCTTGATGACAGCTGAAAACATCCTATGACCAGCAGAGTTGAAAGAACGGCGGGGAAAAGAGGTCAGTTAATGCTAGGACGACCTGGACTTGGGGACAGTAGCGTGCACTGAGCAGTTTCGACAGGCACCACGGAGTGATCAGTCGGGCACCAACGAATGCCTCGTAAAAGGCCGCAACTCAATTTTTGGAACAGATGACGCCCAAATTCATTCTAGAAAGCACTGGTCGGCAGATGACTTAAGCCAGGACGATACATGGACCCAAGATGGTACATGATGTTCTGCCATGGAAGCTGGAAAACTGAAGATAAAGTGACAGATCAGCTTATGATTCTCGAAGCCAAATGTATCAATGAGGTGATGACTCGTCAGAAACTAAGCGTAATTTGCACTTAACTTCAGATAGAATGAGTACCATCCCGAAACATAGAGGAAAGAATGTTTTGGATTTTTGCAGGAAGAGAGGCGCGTGGCGACTTAGTCCAAAGAATATACGTAGACTATCCGCCAACTTACGACAGAGCATTGCAGGCCACCCTGAAGTTTCGTAAGAAGCTACGGAATGGTGTTTGATCAGACAGCGAACTTTGAGTGACTGGGTCCTCAAGGCCTCAGGCCTCAGGGCTCACGCACCCGAGTTACGACTTTTGGAAGGCACTTACTAACAATGACCAAAGTCACATCATAATTTTCCATCAGTGACGCGTGCTCGGGGCAAGTCCGCCTAGTCCAACCCCTCAATCTCCCAGGATGTAGGCGCGTAGACATCTGTTTGACTCGGACAAGGCGAAGCCTGATTTTGGCAATCGTGAGTCTGACTAGAATATAAAGGGGCTGTAACCAAACCTTCTTTCCTCCTCGGACGTGTATGTCCGCTCCTGATCAGCGATTAGCGAACCTTGGGGTAACCAGGGAAAGTCAATCGATACCACCTTCGTCGCAATGTAAGACAAATTCTAAGTGAGAGGGAGCAAGGACTTGCGACCCTGGATACTTACCGCTCTTTTGCGTAGTGAATATACACGCTATTTCGATACATGAGCGACGAATATCCTGTCTCCTATGCTCAACATCCTTTGATAGATATATGCACCGTCGATATCGCATTTGGTGACACCCACACGCCAGTGAACAAGGAAATCTGGAAATCATTGCTGATTACTTGTGCTTAGCGATATAGCGCAGTTAAGCATCCTCGGCCCAGGCAACATAAGTTTATTGACCATCTGCAATTTGAAAGTCATCAGCAATTGAGGATTAGAGACGGTCACTCACTTCAAGTAAAGGACAGTGAAATTCACGCGAGGAATCTGACGAGTTGAGGGGCGATAAGAGTACGAAATCCTGATGTCCTGAAAACAAGGTAGAAAAGGTGAAGGTTGCGAGATACGCCACAACAGATTCTAGGCTAGAACGAGGCAGTCAGAAGCCGCGTCCAGCGCGCTGCGTGTAGCCAAACAGAAGTCCCGAGCCTGGCAACCTATAACCTACATTTGATTGAAAAAAGGAAAAAAAAAAAGACGGCTCTGCCACAACAATCCCTCATTTCAAGAAGCAAATCGATGAATATGTCGCTCCTTCAGTTTTTACCGAGGGGTGGAGTACCTTTTGAGACGATGATACCTATACCGCAGAAACGAACCGAAGTGCGTCACTTACAAAGCTTTGCTGCTAGCGACGCAATCCTTTAGAGGGAAGAGACGAGCCTCCATTGTGTGAAAGATGTAGCGCATCGCTTGCAGCCACTAAGTCTAAACGTCGCGGTATGGTATGAGAACGTACCGACCATCAGCTTCCATGATAGGCCGAGACGTCTATGACTGCCAGAGGTCTGACGAGTGAGGCTAGCAGGCTCATCCCCTAAAGAGGCGGATCAGCACCTGAGCTTCGACGAATATGAATAGGATAGCGGGAGCAGGGCGTGCTTCAGATGAAATGAGTGAATATGGCTGTATTGACTGGCATTGGTCGCGCTGTTCGCCCACGTCGATATAGCAGTTCGTCTACTCGATTACATCAAGCCCCACACTCGCCTCGTCGCTATTTCTTTCGAGTCATGCTTGAGAGCTGGGTCTCCAATTCACGACATGCTGCGTCGGTTGCTTTGTTCACCTCCAAAGATACGGCGACGAGACCTCCAAAGACGTAGAGGACAAAAAAGATTTTCTGTTCGTCAACGACAATTATGGGGGCTACATGTAGCCGAACAACCAAAGTCAGAAACACGACGGCTTCTGGGAGAAAAGTGAGCGCAGCAGGCCCATACTACTTCAGAGAGCATAAGTCGTAATGTTCAATCCAACAGAAGTCCTTCTGGCATCCCATTCATCACCACGGCGCGCACTGCTCCCTTGCCGATACATGACCAGGGGAAGTAGGCGATCACAGTGCATCGTATATATGACTTGCGTCGAGAATGATCACTGTTCGACCTTCTCGGCCATTGCCGATCTGCGCTGATAAAGAAATTGTTGATTACAGATTCCAGAAAGTCTTTGATAGCAGACGAACTCGTTATGTCTAAAGATGTTGAACGAAAGATCGATCAGGTCTGTCGACGCGTAAGTCCATACCGCTGATAAGGCTTAAGCTCGCAATAGGCATAAAGCAGGACAAGGATTTGCTAGCTGAACTTCGCCTGACATACTGAGAGGGGTTGCCATGATACTTGGGGAGGGAAGCGTAAGGAAGGGGGTGATGACCGGCTTCTCCTCTGCTATTCACCAAAGCGCGTGACTTGACACAGAACAAGAAAGTCAATGCGGCACAGGAAACGAACATCGACCTGGCAGACGAAATTCTGAAGGCATAATAAGCCATTCGCTCAGGTATCCAAGAAGACGAGGGGTGGATACGGGTGTTAGTGCCTCTTGAGGTAAAGGACGACGAGAATTCGCATTGGATGGCATCGAAGAGCAGCTGTCCTCGCCATTACAGAAATTTTGCTGCCTGGCGCTGGAGGATGTACAGATCTTAGCAAGGAGCAGTGTGATGACGGTAGGATGAACTTACGAGCTCTATAGCAGTATTCATCGACGTCAGGGGCACGAGACGCACTCTCCGTAACGGAGCATACGCCTCAAGGAGGCTGGTACAGACGTGATTGACAGATCGCTCAGCAACCGACGGGTTGAGGTCGTAGCCAGCGTACGTAGGAAACTTAAGAACCGATATTGTCTTGCCCCTCTTCCATGGGGATGGGGGAGGTGAGGCCACGCCCGACTCGCCGTCGCCAGGTGGGGAAGCCCTAGGGAGAACAGAGGCAACTGGAGGCAGACTGCCAACAAAGGATCTGGTTTCTAGAAGAGATAGAGGTCAGCAAGGGAGAATCGGGTGGAATCAGACGTGCAAGAGAACCTTGAGAGGATACCGTCTGTGTGTCCTTCATGACGGAATCTCAGCTTCCTAGCCCAACGCAAACCATTCTCATACGAGACAGCGAAAAGCGTTATGGTATGAGAAAGCGTTATGGTATGAGTTGCAACGTTGAACGTTGACGCGTGACACGCTGATGCGTTGATGGATAACGAATGGATTACTGCCCACATGACATATTTCTGCGTAGCAAACAGGGACAAAACACGTCATGATAGAACGACTCTCCTACGACTCCTATTGAACAATTCGAAAGTCGCCGCGACTAAAACCAAATACTCTATGACAACCGCCCTGCAACTGTTTACATCTCTGCACACTGTATCTAATTCTGCGTGAAGATCACCCGGGGAAGAATCGATGTTGGGACGCCGTCGTGAGCAGAAATGTCATCAAGGCCGAGCTGTACGATTTCAATCACGTCGATTGAGTTTTTTGTTGTTCAAGACTCGAAAGCCCGCTTCAAAAAGTCTCGATGAAAACCTCCAGGCTCACCAACGGCCGTCAAGGCAGGGAGTTCATGGAAGTCGGTTGGTACACGACCGGACGCAGTTGCCCAAGAAGGAAGACCTGTCGACACCTCCAGAGCTCTATGTCTCCTTGTAGGGCCGTATGAGTCCTGGTCGACGCTCGCCCGAAGTGCGCCTGAGGTTCCTCCCCAAAGAGCATCGGAAGGTCGCGTACTACCTGGACATCCTGTGCACCACTGTCCCAACGACATGTTGGTTGAGGGAATAGTGCGCTGTGAATTGTCGGAGGGTATAGCTGGGCATTCGAAGAGATCCAAGGCATTCGATTGGCGTGCCTCGCTCTGTCGTATGTCTTGCACTTTTCCTTCAGCGAAAGGAACTGACGCGTTGGAGTTAGTCATACACTGCCAGACTGTATTGGTGCCTTCAATGGGCAAGAGGACGTTGGGGACACACAACCTCCTTTGAGCTTCGTATCGTGCAGAATATGGAAGCCCAGTGGCGCACTGTCCCAGCGACAAATGGTGTGAGGATATGCTGGCTTGGGATCGGTAGGAAGGTATAACTGGACTTTTGAAGGGATTGAAGACATCCTGTTGGCACGCTTCCATCTGTCGTATATCTTGTGCTGCTTCTTCTGCAGACGGAACTGACATGATCATGTTAGACACACATGGCCAGACCGAACTGGTATCCCCAACGGGCGGAAGGGCCTGAGTGATTCTCGGAGCCATCGATCCCCCTTGAGACCTATGTCCCCAAGGGTTGGATGAAGCGCTGCTGGCGCCAGGGCAAAGTATGCTTGAAGCACCAACGGCGCTTTCATGAAGACCCTCAATCCCCAAGGTCGCATTGGCTTCTGGGTAAGGGAAGATCAGAAGGCTTGGGTCCGTCCAGATTTCTTGTGCTCGCTGTCCAACTGAGTGAAAGAAAGTGTCGTTCCGAGTTATACCGCTGACGGGCGGGCATGGGCCTGCGGGGATGAAGGCGCCCAGAGGGCTAAGACTCAATGACGCTTCTGGCAAACAATGTCCAGTGGACCCAAATTCAAAGTCGGTCATTTCGACGTTCAAGTTTGACGACGGTGATTTGATTTTCGTGGACTTCCTGTAATTTTTAGCTGATCGCGAACGTCTCTGTAGCATGTCAGATAGATATTGGCTCGCAGATGGACGTCACTCGCTCACCTTTGGGGCTGTTCCTCTGGTGCGGGGCTTCTTCAATTATGCATGAGCGCTCTCGAAAGGTTTGAGGCAAGCGTAAGGACATACTTGCTCGGTACGGGAAAAATATGCACGAATCCTTTGGGTTGCAAGGATTTCTGCCCCTCTCCGTGGAGGTTGCGCCACCAAGGAATGGTTGAGCAATGGTTGATTATATCCTAATCCATGCCCACCCGATGAGCTCTGGTGGGCACTCGTTGCAACAGTTGGCATCCAACAAGGATTAGTCGAGAGTGACTGGGTGGCATGCTGAGGTGTCCCCATGTTTGACCGTCCATGCAAGGCAGAACAGAACCAGAAAATAGATGCTATAAGCGTTGAAGTCTACCGCGGTTGCACCAACGCTACCCAGATCGGGGACGAGAGCGACCTCAGATTCCATCGGTCTTCACCAAACTTAGGGATCTTCTGAACTCCAAGAGTTTCTTGACCGCCGGTCTATTGAGCCGCACTGAGACTTTCGGCGAACTTTTCATTGGTTCGATTCGGTACTTATCCGTGGTCAGAGACGTCGAGATCACTCCGTTCAAAGAGGGTCTGGCTGAATTGAGCTTTGCCTGGCCGAACTTCTTATTCGGAATGATTGGCCGACTTTCCACGATGGAAGGAGATGTTCGAGAGCAAGATACAGTATTAATCAGATTAAAATATCATGGTCATGCGCAAAGTGTATGACATGACAGTCTCTCGAAATTCTGCAATTCTGCTGGAACAAATTAGATCGACGGACAGGGAGGAAAGTGGTTCGTGACGACACTCTTTCGGGTATCTGCTAAATGGAGTCACAGTGACACGCCACACGACTTCTCAGATGCGGTGAAGGTTGAGCAAATCAAGAACAGACCGCGCTTCAGGAACTGATTGCCGAATTGGACTGTTAGTGTTACATGCCGGTCCTCTTCTGTCGTACGCCGCGTCGCCACAGATGTATAAAGAAGACCGATATTCGCAGAGCTCGCGAGCCCTGCTCTAGTGCCATGGTCTATAGGCTTATCCCATGACCTGGGGAGAATGCATCCTAAGCTTGCTACCACCATATGAAGCCCACCCGAAGAGAACGAGAAGCCGACGGCCTAGCAACCTAAGTTACTTCGCAGAGCCCGTGACTTCGACAAGGAACTATGTACTTCCGAGTCACATGGCGCGTCCACGGACGAAACACTTTGCTTTTCCCTCCTCAGCAACATTTTATGCTACCGCGAGCGGTGCAATCAGAGGCGCACACGCGACGCGTCATCCGTACGTGACGCGAAAAGGGGGTGGTACGTTGGCGTTTCTATTACTGCTTCCATCCTATGTCCTCGGGGTTGTTCGTGTATTTGTATGTACTCGAGGTCTCCATTCCAGCCCCGCCACCTTCAGCACTACCTCGTTTTCCGACAGCAGCCTTCTTCCCAAACAAATCTGTAGGTTTTACGTCTTCTCAACACCTGGCCCAAGTTCAAAACGCGGAACAATGGATTCGTAGACAAACAGAGGAGCTCGCTCAATCCTACACAATGTAAGTGCTGCTTTTTGACTGGTTACGTCCCAAAGTATGATTGAGGGACAACAGACTAATTTAATTTAATCTTGTCATAAACCCATGTTTCGATAGATATCGGACATGCATTAGCATCCCCTTCTGCGTCAAGTACAGTTTGCATCCATGCACGAGGTGGGCGCCGCTCAACCACTTTGAAAGAAGAATACGTGGTGATTCTAAGTTTAATGGACATACTCCACGGAACTTTGAATGGAGGGCTTTGGGCTCAGCAACGCTCAAGATTGATAGCGCAGCTTTGAATACTCAAGTCCTATGCAAGGTGTATGGCATCCATCAAACACTCTGGCATGTCTCCCAACACCTTCCTTCTGGTTAGTTCCATATCTGAGGATTGTCAACCACGAAATTGTGACTGTGGCGTTTAGGAAGGCAGATCAAGTGACAAGAAAGGCTACAGATCGAGGTGGCAAGATCAGACACAGGATAAGTGCGAGATCAATTTAAAAATTTCAGTCGCAAGCGAGCAGTGACTGGATAGCAGAACTATCCCCACTAGGTACTGGCGGCACAAAAGGAATCCACCTCAGCGCCTTCCTGTTTTATTCTCAATTGAACTTATTTCTCCCGATAAGAACGCTTTACCTTGCCAAACTACACTACGAGTTCAAAGACTTTTCAGACACGGGGACCTGAAGGTGATAACCCCCGATCTCTGCACTCTACTTCTTGTCTGGATATATCTCATCCTGACGAGATCATTATTTCAATTTTGGCTAGGAATTGCGAATCCCATGGGACCCGACGACCGACTCGGAGGAATCTGGGGGCCATTCGCTCACAGAATTGAAGCAAAGTATGTCATCAAGACCGGCAAAAGGGACCGCAAGTTCTAGTGATCGCTGAGCTTCTCGCGTACATTGCGATACGTATACGTATCCCTTTCAACCGTCAAACATCATAGAGAAATCCATTCAAGACAGGATATGCGGTCCAGGACGCGGGACTTCCTCGTAGCATTGTACACATGCAGATAAGATCTCAGCAATACGCGACTCGCGGCGACCTTACATGATGTTCCGCCCCCTCACTTATATGTAGTGAAGCTCCCGATCATTGCCTCGCTATCCTTTTCTTATACATTCCCTTCTTTAGCTTCGCCGCCTACCCCACCGCGTTGCAAACGACCTCGCACAAAGAAGAATGACCTATTGTTATACTACCTACGATTCATCAATGAGCAGAAGGCGCTGAGTGTGAAGCCCTCCTGTCCAAAGGCTTACGGGTCACACGAGGAGAAGGGCGATGAGAAGAAACAAACAGGAAAGGCGGAGGGGAGAAAAGAACCCTGCTCAGGTTCGTAAACTGTTATTTCAGTGTTTGCTCTGCGTTTTCAGTTGACACTTTCAGGAAAGAAGGCCATTGTAATGATGATACTATCCTTTCCGTGAGGGAACGAGGGGCATTGTCTGCTTGTCTATCGGCGGGGAGAAGAAATGGTTCGCTTCAAAGACTGTTGTACAGTGTCTCTGCAATTATACTTAAGGCCCCTGACGGTTATAACGTGTCCTCAAGGGGCGCCAGAAAATCGCTCTACGTGCCTATGTCATAATTCCGACTGTCAAACCAAATATTACGGCTTACTAGTGGCATGAAGCCCTTGCTTTCTTCAGGGTCCCATCCTCATAGGGTCATCGATGCCTTTGTGATGCCAGCCTTCACGACCCAGTAGCTAATGCCTTTTGCATTGTGGCGCGATATGTAAGGGATTTAAAGTCAGATGCTTTAGAAACTTCTTCATTTGCTATGGTGTCGTGGTGTATGCGTGTAAATGCATTTTCAGGACACTTGAGCCACGATATCTACGGTACGTTCAATCGTAGCCAATAGGTCGGGAAAGAAAGAAAACCCATACCAAACCAGGGGGCTGTAGATCCCCCTCCTGGCGATGGTCGGTCTTCGACGACCTCTAACTAAAACAGGCCCGTCTTTCAGAAAAGTAGTCCGTTTTGTGACTACTGAGCAGCAACGCTTCTCCTCAAAGGCTACTGAAAGCCATAGCCTGTCTTGCAGGAACCTATCAAGCAACACAGATGAACGACAGGGGGAGCTATAAATTTCAACTGGCACA
>NHYE01005347.1:0-23410 GCA_002938385.1 Gymnopilus dilepis | reverse complement strand
TGCGGACCAGGTGGATGTTGGGGCCGAAGTAGAGACAGAAGACGTTCCAGAAGAAGGCGAAGAAATTGAGATGGACAACGAGGATGAGTTGGTGTCTACTCAAAGGTGACCCAATAGCGCGTACTTGCGCGCGCTCTGGTGCGCCTGGAGGGCGTGTCGTGGATAAGGGATCAAATGCTTGATCATGGGGCTCTTGGCATGGACTTTGACCATTCTACCCTTCGTCCTCACGAACGAAAGTGTACGTCTCTTTCAAAGACATCTTGTATAATGAAATTTTTGGCTTGACCCGTTCCTCAAAGGCCACTCGAATGCACGACATTTTGGAAAACCAAACCAAGCTAAGTATGATTCGACAGATAGGGCATCTTTCTAAGGTTTAGTCTTTACTACTGGCCAACGCCTGCATCTCCTTCAGCAATCTGTTCTGCTCTGCTCGATGAACAAAGGGGATCATCCACTAGCAGCAGCAGCCTTAATGAGATCAGAGGCTCTTTCCGCCAAAAGATATACAGGTCCTTGAATATGGCAGCTCGGGATGAATGGCTAAAGTAGTGTCGTGGCACTCAGAACTTCCATACGACCTGCCATCTAGAAAACAGTTACTCACAAATACAGATGCATCAACAACGCGCAGACCATCTGTCCCTTTGACAGTCAGATTAGGATGAACGACACCAGCATTGGCAGTAGGAGGTGCAATGGCCGCTGTCCCAACAGCGTGGAACGCACTCGTGCCAATTCCTCGGACGTATTCTTCGATTCCAATATCGTCCCCAACAGCTTCGCTGAATGCGTTGCCGAACGGACCGACTGTATAGTCCTTCCAGGGAGGCGAAGTCACGAAGCGTATCGCGGCTTTGACTGACTCTCGGGCGGTGGTGATGTCGAAGTCTGTTGTCATGAAGCCGGGGTCCACGAAGGGCATTTGCAAAATGTTTTTGCTTTGCAGTGTAATCGCCCCACCTATGCCCGAACACAGATTTCAGATTTATCGCATGCAAGATGGAGATCAATCCATGTACGCACGAGAAGTTGGACTGACCACTACTGAAACAACGGTCAGAAAATTCTGGTTAGACGGCGCTGGAACACCTGGTTGGAAGAACGCATTCTACGCAACCATTGATATCATGCTTTATTCCCCTTGGAAGGCGACTCACAGTAAAGATCAGTTCAAAATGGGGTGAGTTTGGTCCTGCTGCTGGATCGGGGTTCGCTGCAAGTATGGAAGAATTGGACGGGAGCCTCAAGAACCCGTACATATTCGCAACAGTGTTAGTGTACGGGCCAGTTTTATTTTTTGCCCACATCAACTGGGTCTGCTGCTGTGCGGTAGTATTGACAAGTAGGTTATCGAGAGTGCTACCCTTGACGGTGAATATGTTGGGGATGAGAAGATGGTCCATGAGGTTGGCCCCGACAAAGTTCGAATTAATGATGGGAGAGACTCCTACGCTGGCCAGGGAGGCATTGGGACCAATGCCTGATAGAAGGAGAAGTTGGGTTGTCCCTACTGTTCCAGCTGCGAGTATGACTTCTTTGTTAGCCGTGACAACTGTGGGTGTTTCTACAGTGCAACTGGTGAGTTCCGAGTTCTGAGCTTGAAAAGACAGGACTTTACCTGTGATCGTCTGAGTTCCTGGAGGTGGTGTGCCAACAAACCCAACCCTTTTGAACGATGGCCCGCGTCCGTTGATGAAGGCTCCAGATTCTGCTATTCTGAAGACTGTAGCATTAGTCACGATGGTCAAGTTCTTACGGCTCAGGAAATGAGTGAGATAGCCCGACTCTGAATTCGTTCTGAAGCCTCCTCCAATGGAAGACTGCAGAAAGCCTACTCCGAGGAACTTTGTATCTCCACCACTTGTGTCCGGGAGGAAAGGAAACTCTGCGACTTGTTTCGTAGTTTGGAAAACAAAGGAATCCGTGGTGTCGTTGAACCCAGGAAGGCTTACAGGAAGTAAACCTGAAGTACCGTGAGTGCTGGGGATAATTTGGCCGGTAGTGTCATGTCCGTCGGTGGGAGGTACCAGTTGTTCATGCTATCCTGCTGATTTGGCTGCTAGATCATACAGAAGATGCAGCCAGCTTGCCTTTTGAACGTATTGCCTCATATTAGCCCAGTTCCACCCAGAATCCCCTGATACAGTGGCAAGCCTATCCCAATCCTCGCTAGAGCAATATTGATGAAACATGAAATCTACATCCATCCATTGAGGTGATATATGAAGAAAGAAGTCCAATGATACGCACTGACGGTGGAAGATCCTCCCACAACACGTCCCCTGTTATAAGGTAGGACCCTCCCAAACAAATTGATTTGCGGAACCGTCGTAGTGTTCCAGTCCAAGATAGTGTCTGAAAGATAAGGAAACAGCTCTTTTGCCAAAGCCGAACTCACTAGGCGTAAGTGTAGGAGCGAGAAATGGCACGTCGACTGCGGGTACTCTGGAAATTCATGTAACATTAGCATGCATCGTCACTCAAGATATATAACGACTTGACCACATACGCCTGCTCGAGACCAGCTTCCAGAACCAATACCGTTACGGACGAGTTTTCCGACAGCCGATTAGCCACAGCAAGTCCAGCTGTCCCAGCTAGCACAAATCATCATCCATACGCCAGCAATCAGGACTTCGAAGTTGTACCTCCAACTACAATGTAGTCGAATGTTGTTGTAGGAAGGGGTTGAGAAGGGGAGAATACAATTGCCCCAAGCGACAAAGGAAAGAAGGAAAGTAGGGCACATCCATGCAGGAGGGCGAGTTTGGGCCACATAGGGGAAGCGGCTTGCCTCAAAATCCCGGACGCGTCGGTATATAAATTCATGGCCAAGAAAAGGGACCTGCCGAAGTCCTTGGGTGCCTGAGGAATATTATTGAGATATGGAAGGGAACCCAAATATACCAAGAGTTTAATGTTGTGGCATGACCTCACAGGAAGTCCAGTGAACGGTAGGCAGCAGGTCCGTTGGCCGACATCGAAGATGGCATGAGAAACAAGTTGTACTTGATCGGTCGATAGAGGGAGAAGAAATACCCTCAGATCCCAGGACGTCTCACACCTTGTCAAGTCGGCATGAAGCGCCGTTCCAAAAGTACAGCGGAGCCCTGGTTAAGAACGACGACAACGAACATTATATAGCCTGAAGATGCAGAAAGGACTTTCGTCAGCGCGTCTGGCATCACTACAGAGGTAGCCTCACAGTTGAATTGTCATAGCGGTATGCACAACGGGAGTCTGATAAACCCAAGAGACGAGCCTGTCGACTTCCGCTTGCATACTGTAGACTCCCAGTCCCATGCGGTTTATAGATGCGATTTGCGTTCTCCGCATAGTCCCAAGAGAACGGGCCCTTAAAATTCCTCTCGCAGGAGAGATGCCGTACAGCAAATTTAAAGCAGCATGCTTGCAAATTCAAATAGCGAACATGGAGGGAATAGAGGATGCCTGCAAAGGGCGTGTCGGAGCTTGTTGACTTGAAGAGCTTATTGGTCGGACCGCTGGAGGCATGGGTTCTTTATGACCATCTATCAACTGACGGGTTGCGCTGGACTAGCTGGACTTGGTGCACATCGGGAAGGCTCGTGTGTGGCCTATCATATAAGGCTGCTGCAGTCGACCTGGTCTCTCGGCGCGTCAGCTCGCGGCTATCTTCTTCCTCTTCCCCAAGCATTTCTCCCCTTCGTAGACACAGTCGTGAACACCTTCAAATACGCGACATCTTCCTCCTGACGTCAGCCTCTTTTGCTGAACCTGGGGCTGATTCTGCTCGTTTCCACATTTCTTCTCATTTCGACTGCTCCTCTTCCGCTTTTTGCTTCACTTCCGTGGTACGATTGGGTCGCAATTGGTTCATGAGGCCATAAGGGAGAGCAGTGTCATCGTAGGGCAGCACCATCCGCGTCGACATGGTGGTTGAGGAAGAGACCAAATAGTCAATAATTTCCAAATCGAGCTATCTCCTGATGTCAGTCGAACCACTTTGCCATCTTTTGTCCGATACACATCTCAGGTACACATTGACATGCTATGTAGATTGAACTAGATGAGTCAGCTTCTAGAATTCGTCTTTCACCAGTCTTCTGTAGTGCCGTCTATATCACGATCGTCATCCTGTTTGATGTAGTCAATGGATCATCCACTGGCTGCCGCAGCCTTGATGAGGTCAGAGGCTCTTTCCGCCAAGAGATACACAGGACCTTGGATATGACAGCTGGAGATGAACGGCTGGATGTTGTCGCGCTTAGGACTCCAGCAAGGACTGTCGAACAGAAAAGACCACTTACGAATACTGAGGCATCGACAATACGCAGACCAGATGTTCCCTTGACAGTCAAATCAGGGTTAACGACACCAGAATTAGCGGTAGTCGGCGCGATTGCCGCTGTTCCAACAGGGTGGAAAGCACTCGACCCAACACCTCGGACGTATTCCTCAATTGCAGCATCATTCCCTACAGCTTCATTGAACGCGTTACCGAATGGACCAACTGTGTATGATTTCCAGGGAGGCGAAGTTACAAAGCGTATCGCAGCTTTGACCGATTCTCGGGCAGTAGATATATCGAAGTCCGTTGACATGAAGCCAGGATCTACGAGAGGCATTTGCAGAGGATTCCGAGTCTGCAACGTTATTGTCCCTCCTACAGACCATGAAGGGCTTTAGGCAGGCAGGCAAAAGGGCGAAATGAATACGCACGGGAAGTTGGACTGACCACCACTGAAACAACGGTAAGGAAGTTTTGATTTGGCGGGACTGGAGCACCAGGTTGGAAAAAAGCATTCTATGGATTCCTCGCTTTCTGTCGCTTTCAGGACCCTGATGTGTAGAACACTTACTGTAAATATCAATTCAAAGTGAGGTGAGTTCGGTCCTGCTGCTGGATCGGGATTGGCTGCAAGTATGGAAGAATTGGACGGGAGCCTCAGGAATCCATACATATTCGCAACAGTGTTAGTGTACGGGCCAGTTTTATTTATTGCCCACATCAACTGGGTTTGTTGCTGGGCGGTTGCATTGACTAGTAAATTATCAAGAGTGCTACCCTTGACAGTGAATATGTTGGGAATGAGGAGATGGTCCATGAGGTTGGTGCCGACGGAATTAGAGCTGACAAGGGTGCTGATCCCCAGGGGTGAAAGAACGGCTGTGGGACCAATCCCGGACAAAAGAAGAAGTTGGGTTGTCCCTACTGTTCCGGCAGCGAGTATGACTTCTTTTCTTGCCGTGACAACGATAGGAGTTTCTACAGCACGACTGGTAAGCTACGAGCTTTGAAGTCAAAGGTCAGATACGTTACCGGTTATCGTCTGAGTCCCTGGAGGTGGCGTACCAACAAACTGAACGCCACGAAATGATGTTTGGCCGTTAGTGGAGGTCCCGGATACGAGCAATTTAATGACCGTAGCATTGCTCAGGACAGTATAGTTAGGACGACTGAGGAAATTGGTGAGATAACTTGACTGCGATTGCATTCTGACCCCGCCTCTGACGGAGGACTGCAGAAAGCCCACTCCAAGGAACTTTGTATCCCCACCGCTCGTGTCTGGGAGGAAAGGAAACTCTGCAACTTGTTGCGTAGTTTGGAAAACAAGTGCGTCCGTAGTTTCATTGAACCCAGGAAGGCTTACAGGAAGCAAGCCTGCAGTACCATGGGTGCTGGCAATGATTTGGGCCGTGGTGTCGTGTCCGTCTACAGGAGGGACCAGTTTTTCATGCTTCCTTGTTGATTTGACTGTTAGACTCAAACCAGACAAATATCAGCTTACCTTTTGGACGTATTGCCTCATATTTGCCCACTTCCACCCAGGATCTCCTGATACATTGCCGAGTCTGTCCCAATCCTCACTAGAACAATATTGATGAAACATAAAATCTGCGACCATTAATCAATGTTGACACAAGAAGGAAGATATTCACTGATACACACTGACGATCGTAGATCCTCCCACAACATGTCCCCTGTTATAAGGGAGGACCCTCTCAAATAGATTTGTTTGAGGAACCGTCGTAGTGTTCCAGTCCAGAACCGTGTCTAAAAGATGAGAAAGTGCCTCTTGTTCCGGACCTGAACTCACTGGGAGTAAGTGTCGGGCATAGAAACGGCACGTCGACTGCGGGCACTCTATGGAGTCATACAGCATTAGCGTACCCCATTACCGTGCAAAGTGGATTAACTACGTACACAGACTGCAGATTTTGACCAGCTTCCAGTACCAATACCGTTACCGACGAATTTTCCGATAGCCGACTTGCCACAACAAGTCCAGCGGTCCCAGCTGGCAAAAATCATCATCCATACAACCTCGATAAGCCATCAATTGTACCTCCGACTACAATATAATCGAAAGTTGTCGTAGGGAGGGGTTGAGAAGGTTGGACTAGGATCGCCCCAAGCGAGAAATGAAGGAAGGAGAGCAGGGCACACCCCTTCAGCAGAGAAATTTTCGGCCACATAAGGAAAGCAGCGTGCTTCGATATTTCCCGACACGGCGGTTTATAAGTTCACGGCCAAGAAAAGAGACCTTCCTAATTTTTTTAACGCCTGAGGAATATTTTCAACGTATGGAAGGTCAGTCACCAAAAATACCAAGCTTTCGGCGATACTGCGTCATGACCACGCAGGAGGGGCGGCAGGTCCGCTGGCCGACAGCGGAGATGACATGAGAAACAACTTCGTGCCAGATTGGTCGATAGAGGGCGAAGAAACACCCATTCATCTCAGAGCATCTCACACCTTGTCAATTCGGCATGCAGACCTTGTTCCAAAAGTGCAGCAGAGCTTTAGTCAAAGACAAGAACAATGAGCAATGCACAACTTCAGAATGCGAAATCTAGCCTCTCAGCACGTCAGATCGGAATACGATGAAGTATGAAGAAGGGTTTGACTCACAATACACAGTATTTAAGATCTGCGCGACCGAATATGAGAAGCACAAGACATGGATTTATCGTCCGGCTTGTATGGACTCCCAGGTCATTTAGAATCGCGACCGACTTCCTCCACACAATCGTCAAAGCTCCCACCAGCGAGACGTGCACGTCCTGGTCAAGAGGAAAATGCCAAGAAATATGTTCAATTGAAAATTACTCCAGTCCGGCAATGAGAGCACCCTTCATACCTGAGCTAAGATTTAGAACTTGGGACTTGGACAATGGCGAGAACCTTTGAAAAGCAGGCTCTTCTGATCTTACTTCTAATTGGGGGCAGGGATGCCGTAGGGCATTGTCGAAAACAGGATAGTCACCAACTGCGATGGCGAAGCCGACGGAAATCAGTTCTCATGAAGGTCCCGAAGACGCAAGGTGCGTATCGGTGCTTGTTAATTCGTGTCAAGCTGGAAGTATCGACACTGATAAACTGTTATCCGTAGGTGCCTCGTGATTGGTGCTTGCATTCGACGCGCTGGCACGCCATCTTGCTGAGCCGTCCTTCCGGGTTCGCCATCGGGGATAAGCGTTGAAGTTGAGCGGGTCGAGTCCGATTCTGATTCGCTGATGTCCGTTCTTGCAGTAGCGTTGGCAGTGTTGGCACCTCTGGCTGTCGCGACAGCAGCAGCAGCTCCTGGCGCTTCAGGTATCCTCTTCCAAAGATTCGATAGACATCACCATGTCTGCAAGCAAGCCATTGATACGTGAGCAACACGTCCGATAACCAGGACGGTGGATGTACACCAGGCAACTTACAAGAGTCATCTGTCCAAGCTCTTTCCCTTGTCCATAGAACGTGTTATCCTTCTCCACCGCGGAGCCTTACGCGCTATTATCTTCTCCTCCGATGGTTTGTACCGCAGGTGTTGTCGAGGAAGGGCCACCGACGTTGCCGAGTCCACCGCGCGACGGATTTTGTTGGTTCAAGTTGGGTTTCAGTTGTTCACCTCTTTCCTCGCTCATGAGTGTTGTTCAAGGTGGGAAGAAGTCTATACCGGAACAGAATGTTGGTATGTGGAGGAGGGTCGTGTCATTAGCTCATAAGAGACAACTGCCCGCGTCGACGTGATGAGAGGAAGTGAAAGATGTAAAAGTCAATAATTTCCAAATCGAGTTCGGGCTCAGTACCTCATGATGTCATCGACTGTTGACGTGGTTTGACAGTGCTCCGGCTCAGGCTTCATCTACCTACAATTTCGTTTTGCTAGAAAGATTCTCAAGATTGTGGATCCGCAGTAAAATAAAACAACATAAAACGTTAAGAAGCGCTTCAACTCATCTACTGATAGTAATGTACAAGATAGTACAAGTACAGTGAAATTGTAAAGAAAGTACAAAGAGAGGCGAGATGCAGTGCCCTGGCGAGCTTTAAAGCACTCGAGAGAATAAGTGGAACATACACAAATAAAAATGAAATACGATCTTCCATCCGCTTCAAGACTCCTGCATGTTGCATGCATTCGTGTAAAGGCCGTATATACGGAGTGCAGCCTTGCGGCGGAGGGAGAGCCGAGCACAGTCATAAATTATTTCGCCTCATTTTGAGGTCAGTTGAGTCGAGAACGAGGAGCGAGAGAGGTCTGGGCGTGTCACCACCCACCGACTCCGTATTCCCCGAACTTACGGCATCGCACATGAGGGTCAGCCGTACCAGTCATCACCGCCCTCGTTCCAGCCGCCCTTATCTCTAACGCCGGTGCTGCCCAGCTTAGTCTTAGCTCTAGCCTTGCGCCCGCCGAGCTCTTTGTACTTTTCGCGCATCTCGACTTTGTCAGGTCTGGCGGAGTTCTCTCTTTCAGTTTTCCATTGCTCCTCTTTGATCTCTTTCGGTGTCTGATATCCAGATTCCCGACGAGAAGGTGTGTTGTAGCCAGAACGAGAAAAGGGTGGGGTGGAGATAGGAGATGTGGATTTCTCTTTGGCCGACTTTAGATAGACCTGGCGCTGGAAGAGAAAGATAAGGCGTGAGTCACAAGCTGACATATCGGCAGTGGAAGAAGAGTCATACCCAGTTTTGCTTTGACTCGCGTTTGGTCCACTTGCCTGGTGGCAAGCTCTCGTCATGAAAGTTTTCCTTTCTATAGTGTTGGAACCAGACTGAGATAGAACGAGACGATCAGTACAGAATGAAATACAGGCGACAATTATCCCCATACCATAGTTTATCGTCTGGCTGCGTGCCCACTTCTTGCTCACTAGAGCACATTTCGCCAAATCTCTAATCGGCAGCTCAGAGAAGATTCGTTGTGATAATTCAGTGGGGAAGGCCTTGAGAGGATCAAGGCGATTCGACGATAGCGTCAAAGGTGCTTTGTTCACAGGCCGTGAAGCGGCGCCCATTCTGACAGGCGAGGAGGCTCTCGTGCGAGATGGGGAACCAGGTAAAGAGACCTACGAAAATGTCACGCAAGCAGTCAGTTTATTTATTTCCTCCAGCACTACTCAATTGAGATCAAAAGCCAACGCACGACGTTGATGAGCTCATCATCGGAATCGTCCCTTTCTTCGGGCGAAGATCTGTTTCTGCTGAGGCGTATATCCTTGAAGTGGTTCTCTAGTTCGTCTAAGTTGGATCCTGTGTTGGATCTGAGGACATCTTGCAGCAGACTCATGTTGGTGGATGTGCAAGATAGGATACAGTGCAGATGTCATTAATATCGGTTTGACCCCGATCACGTTTGCTGACTAAGCTCTGACGTCACGATCTCCTCTCTGCCATTGCGTCGCTCATGCGTTCAATGACGCCCTGCCTTCGAAAGAGTGAAGAGATAAATTATCAAAGTCCTCCATTAGACAGTAGTGAACAAAACCCAGATTCCTTTCGCGTACGATACAATTTCGTTTGCACCCAGCTTGCTGTCTCCAAATATCCGGTCGACGAACGTGATGGGCACCTCGCCGACACTGTAGCCCAGCGCACGTGCGCGTACCATCATCTCCATCTGAAAAACATATCCTTTCGATACCGTCTCCGTGATAATATGACGCAGGACTGGTAGACGGTATAACCTACAAGAAATAAAATGAGAGAAAGGTCTCGGCTTGTGGAGAAGGAGAAGGCGCATGGAGCGAAAGAACGCACCGGAAACTGCCCGTTAGATCGCTTACTCCGGGGTTTAGCACTGTGTCAGCCAGGAAGTTGGCACCGCGAGAGACGAGCTTGCGTTTGAAGTCCCAGCCGTGGACGCCGCCTGGTTGGGCGTCGGGCGTCCATGGTTTGGATGTTGAGCGATACCGCGTTCCTGTTACAATGTCAAGGTTGTGTGCTTTTTGAAGCCTGTATAACCGAAATTAGTCTATACATATTCTCGAATTTGGAAGGGTAGCGACCCACCTGATGAATTGCGGAATGAATTTAGGCTGTTGACAAGTCCGTTTATTAGTTCATCTTTAGTGATAAATACTAGAGGACATACGTGGTGGGAGAAGTCGGCGTCCATGATAATGACAAAATCCCCGGTGACAAAGTTCAAGCCATGGATATAGGCCGTTCTGCAATTTCGCGTTGTGTCTTCTACTCCTGTAGTCGCTGACTAGATGGGTGAACGTACCCTAGACCGAGTTTGCCAGCACGCGGTTTAAGTACCTAACACTAGGTCAACGGACATAACATGATTACGAAGTCAGACGTACAATCTTGTCTTCACCGTACACTCTCGCCAGCTGCTTCGCAATTTCTTGCGTCCCATCCGGGCTATTATCGTCAACTACGATGACTTCCCAAGAAAGCTGACTGCATGGGCAACAAGACTCAGTCAGCTCACGGTAAAGCCATAAAGCCATAACAAAATCCTCACTCACTTCTCCTCAAACATCTTCGCCAACAACCACACAATAACGGGCAAATTCTTGCGCTCGTTATACGTCGGCAGAATCACGCTGTACTTGTGTGTGTCGGGTGTATCGTAAGAGCCCTGCATGTTGCGTGCGACGTTGCTCTCAAATGGGTTCATTCACAGATTAGTGGGCTTGGTCGGTAATGGGGATTTGAAGGGCTCGAGCTCAGATGACTAGCATCGAGGAGAGCCTTCTTTATGTGTAAGGAGCGGAGGTTTTGAGAGGATGCAGTAATTTCGGAAATCAAGTTGTCGTGGCTCGGCGCTCGACGTGTCTGTCGCTGTCACGCGACCCGACTTCTCTAAGAATAGATTTTGGCTTTGCTCTTGCTTTCAACCACCATCTTCGCTCCTCCTCTCGATGCCCCAAAGTGCTGCAGATCGTTTATTGCTAGCCACTACTGGCTTATATAGATGCCAGCTTATATATGGAGTACAAGCGTTGGGCCTCTATTGAGAGCGGATCGACAAGCAGTCCGTTATAACCGACTTGATCTAAATAAACGCGCCTCAAACAAGTAACAGAGTGTCTTAGTTTCCTCTGATTGTCAAAATACACTCATCTCCGTTCTATGCAACTTTTCAATTGAGCAGCACACCTCCGGGCTTTTCGATATTCCATTTGAGCATATCATGGACTGCGGTTCTTAAAGGACGCTTTTTGCACTCATATCTCACCCCAGTTCGAACATACGCGCAAGGAACATGGCCACTGAATCTACCGCTCCAAATGGCACTGCAGAAATCACGATGCTTGCCAATCTGATCACTTCAGCTGTCCAAGATGTTGTCAAGGAATACTCGGCCGCTGGCCATTCCGTACCATCTCTGAACTCTACTGAACAAGGGCCCTTTGATGCTCCTCATCTCGTCTCGCCTGCTCTTTCGAGAGCGATACAAACTATCGAAGCTGCATGTGCTCAGCTGAGCTTTACAGTGGCCAATCCAGGACACGTTGTCACGAACGTAAGTGTAATGTTTTTCAATAGTGAGGCCATATTGAAGTGTGCTCCCAGAAATCGTACGGAGTAAGCAGAACGTCTTCACGTCGCCTCCTCTGCTCATTCAGGGTAGTTTTACGAGCCAGCCAGCCTGCTCGTCGTCACAAACGCTAAGATTGCTGATATCCTTCTTGACAAGCCAGAGGGAATGCATGTCCAGGACCTAGCGAAACAGGCGGGTCTCGACCCCGGAAAACTCTGTCGTATTTTGCGAATGCTGGCTACAAAGCATTGTTTTAAAGAAGGTACCAGTCCGATGTGCTCGTTTTGCGAACGGGAACTGACGCTTCAGTAGTAAAGCCAGACGTCTTTGCCAACAACAGGCTCAGTATCCAGCTTGTCTCATCGAATCCCGTCTCTGGTCTGGTTGTGCACATGTCAGTCCAGCATTGGGTTCTATGGATCAGAAGGGTATGAAATATTTGATGCGTCTCCTAGGACCGATGAAGCATTCAAGGCTGCCACCTTTCTGGATGCGACCCTCACCGATCCCAAGACTGCGTCATCTACGTCTACCGACGACACGCCATTCAAGCGTGCACACGGTGTCTCGTTGTTCGATTTCTATACCACAGTAAGGTCGATCATCAACTGTCAAATTTCTGTATTTATCCACCCTTCTTACAGCCCGAAGGAAAGAAGGTGTGAGGGCCGTCTTCATCTACTTAATGCGCAATATACAACTATCTTCGACAGCGTTTCGCACAAGCCATGGTTGGATGGGGTGCGGTGACAGGAAGATCCATGCTTCCTAAAGGTAAAGCTTTCCAGCGACCCATATCATCAATCATAACGTCTTTGCCAGTGTATCCTTGGGACAAAATCCCGCAAGATGCTATCATCTGCGACATCGGAGGTGGCAATGGGCATGCAACTCTTGGTCTCGTGAAAGAGTTCCCCCACCTGAAGGTTATACTGCAAGACACGCCTGAGGTTATCCAACAGGGAAGAGTCGTCAGTAACCTGAGTTGCACGCGCTGCGGGTATCCCCAAACTCACGAAACTCTCAGTACTGGAACACTGAACATCCACAGGCGGTCGAAAACCAGCGAGTCCGATTCGTAGCGATGGACTTCTTCGTCGACCAGCCTGTGTCTAATTGTGATTTCTATTATGTGAGTCTTTTTATGTGCTCTAGCGACTCTTTAATTTCCTAACGCCCGTAACAAAGCTGCGGCATGTCCTGTAAGCAGTGGGAGGCTTCTCATGCCATAAATGCGACTAATAATGCCTTGTTAGTCATGATTGGCCAAACGCAGAAGCCATAAAGATCCTCACAAACATCCGCAAGGCCATGAAAAGCTCGAGTCGTCTTCTCATCCGTAAGTCTGTGGCATGCTTCAATTCAGCAAACCAACCGTGTTATAGATGAATTCGTGCTTCAACATGCCGTCAGAGAGCCCAAGGACTTGTCGGCTAATCAGGTTCGTACATCGTACAAGCCATCACACCCTCAAAGGTCGTTTCTTACTTTCACTTTGAGCAGGTCCCAGAGCCTTTGCTAGCCAACTACGGAATGGCTAGAATACGACTTTACCAGCAAGACATCAATACGATGAATTTGTTGAACAGCAAAGAACGTACATTGGAGGAATTCATCGATCTTGCCAGGCAGGGTGGCTTCAAATTCGAACATTTATGGGACTCTGGCGAGGCGGGCCTTATTGAATTTAGTGCCGTCTGATCAAGGTGGCCTGGTGAGGTTTTTGACTTGACGGATGCCTTCATACATACGGCGGCTCGGGATTAGATGTATGTTAAAAATATGAGGTTCATGTGTTCTCTCCGGTGGCTCTGAGGTGTACCCCTCGTAGCTTAGACAGGATCAATGGCAATGGCAAGAGATGTTGTCTTGCCGAATAAGCTTTCCTCTGCGAAAATAAGGCAAAAATAAGCCTTTGGTCCAAAAAGGGGTTCTTTGCCTTTCTCGGACCTGTGATGGCTTCGTCTCTACCACCACCTGCCTCTCCGTCTCCCTCCCTTTCCCCGAGCCCTAAAGACGCCTCTCCCCCTCCTCCCACAGCCCTCGACCGCCTACGCACTCTCCTCCGCGAGCTCCTCCGGATCAGCACCACCGACGGGCGCGTTTTCATCGGCACTTTCGCCGGCACCGACAAGCCTCTCAACATCATCCTCATCAATGCGGAGGAGTTTCGCATGGGACCGGGGGCTGACCCCGATGGACGGTTCGTGGGGCAGGTGATGTTGCCGTGGAAGATGATCACCAAGGTTGAGGCTCATATTCCTGGGCAAAGGCCGCCACTGAATGGATGCAATGGCGGTGGCGGTGATAGTCTTTATATGTGGTGAGTTGGACATTTCGGTGTGAAAGGTACAAGGTTTTGACAACACTGACCAGATGAAGATGCTTTTTGTCGCGTATAGAGCGCTTCGAATCTCGTCCATGAGCCTCCAGCGCCAGGCCCAGGTAGACTACGAGATTGAATGCTCAGCAGTGGGTTCTTCTCCATCGATGTCACGAAGCTTGGACATGGATTAAAAGCGACTCATCCGTCACCGGCCCAGAATGAATGCAAACTCTCTCCTGTCTGCAAGGTTGGACCTAGTCAGATATAGGCAGATGGTATAGACAGATGGAGTATGCGAGAACAGTCTTGTGGCAAATGGGGGATGGCCAGAATTCGGCAGTATGGTCTGTTCGTATCCCAACATGAGCTTTCTTTGAATGCCCTACCCAAGATCGAATTCAAATGTGCAACTGAGGACTCACTCCTCAGTACATACGTTATCGTCATATCTTGGTCAAGCTCAAGTTAAACAGCGTGTTTAATGACTAAGGTGCCCGACGACCCTGGCACGGAACATTCCATTTTATTAAGACACATGCGGTCGTGGCTAGGGTGAGGCAACAACCAATAGGACCATCCTTTGAGGACAATTCACCTGGCGTCGTTCGCAAATGCTAAAGTGTCCCCCTTCAGCTCCTCCATCAGGTTTGCTTTCGATCTTCAAATCTCTGACTTTGATTCTGATGCAATGCTTCTTCCATATCAGGAGAGAAAAGGAAGTGGCTAAGGAATTCCCTCCAAGGATCTTATGACCGACCTCCTCCAGGAAAGAAAGCTAGACCGGATGTTAAACCCCCTCTGAACGATCTGACGTCCATCCTGAAAACCATCGTAGAAGACTTCCAAAGTCACTCATCTGTTTGTAACCTAACCTGGTTTTCTTCTTTGCAATTTCAGTATTACTCTATCGATTCGATGGGGAAAGAGCCAATCAATGCCAGCAGCCTTTTGGATCATCCGGCATTGGCCAGGGCTTTTCGATTCCCAGACATCCCTCCATCTCTCTTCGAACCCGACCACAGAAAACGGATCCAGAACGACTTTGAACGCATTGAAGTTCTACGTCGAGAAATACTATCTCAAGCTGAGAAGGTCAAGAAAGAAGCGCCTCCGCCCATTGCCACGTGTCTTCCCTATCCAGAGATGATGTTCCTCTATTATCCATTCTACCATTATGCTCTACTGCGCTCTTATGCTTCCAGATGCTATGAGAGAACTGAAGAAAGTGATGAATTTCTGAGAGCTAAGCAAGCAGCGAGACGTCTCTTCCTTCATTCGTGGACAACCAAGTCTTTCAATGGTAGCCATGATCAGTGCACTGACAATTTCAGAAAAATCTTAGTCGACATCATACCCAATGATGATGCTCACAGCTGGTTCACAGAGGCCATGGCTCCCGGTGGCAGAAAGAGATTTCTTGTCTATCGTTGTCATGAAAATAATTCCCCCTTGGTTTTGGCAACAATCATGATAGATGATGATGAAGACGACGGTTATGAGGAGAGCACTTTGTTCTCAGAACTCAAACGCAAGTTCTTATACACAATCATGGAACACCCCACGCCGCGCCGTTGTTCGCCTGTCCTGGTCGTCCAATACATGCCAGGTGTGTTTCCCGCTGTCCTCCATATTCCCCGTTGGATCAATTAGCAATCTTTTCAGATGCATACTTCTTAGTCGGCGGTGCCGTGTACATGCGCGAACCAAGGTCTGATAATCTCATCGCACAACGTCTTCCAGGTCAAGTGGATATGACGGAAGATGCGGGATACAATCTACATGAAGCCACATATACTCTTTGGACCCTTGCCAGAAGTGTAAGTGTCCTGGAGAAGGAATCAACAATGTTGATCAGTATGGCGACACATCCGAGCTCTAAGGAAGTCCCCTTTATTGGCTTAGAAGGTGGTGGTATCACCATCACCGAGTCGCCTTGGCCAGGAATCATCTACAGGGTCAAGTTGGACTCCACCAAACCCATAGGTCGACCAGGCGTCGATGAGAAAAATAATTTGGCAACTTTGAAGAAGCAAGGCCTATTAAAGAAGCCGCTCAATACTTCATATGTGTTGAAATTAACATATCCTCGCGTGTTCAGGACATATGGGGCGCCTGTCCACCGATTACTCGCACGTCATGGTTTTGCTCCTGAATTATATTTGGAATTTTCGCCCCCTTTTGATCTCTCTCATTATGGCTTAGAGAACAACTCCGACTCTTCGTTCTTCCTCCCTTTTCTTCGTTACCATCTGATGGAGGACCTTTCGCCCCCAACCGATACAGATCCTGGCTGGATATCATTAGCCGATCTTGCACAAGATGCAACAGCTGATGCAACACTATATAAAGCTGGCATCCAACGCTCCCTGGAACATGTCCTTGAACTCCTCCGAGCGAATGGCATGGTTCATGGTGACATGCGACCGAACAATATCATGCTCCGAGTGCAGCTTCGGAACGGTGCAAGGCGCCCTGAATTTCGTGCAGATCTGAACTTGATTGACATACGTATAATAGACTTCGACTGGGCTGGCGAAGCAGGAAAGGTTTTCTATCCTGCTGTGAGGAACTCTGAGATAGAATTTTGGCCTGGACAAGACGGTGGCCGAATTTTAGCATCCCACGACGAAGACATGGTCCGAGCATGGATGAAAATTTGGCCAGAATAATACTCGACCATTTGGACCAAACTTGCGTCTTATTCAACAGTGCGGCTTCAAGAACCAACGCGGCGGACAAGAAGTCGTCCGATTGGCGAATCAATTAGACTGTCCGAATTTTCGTCACAAGACATCCAGAATCTTGTAGAGAAAGGGTAGACAGTCAGTTCGGTGTCCGGCGAACTGAATCTGCTTCATGAGGTTAGAGACATGCATTGTTGGTGCCCATATTCAAGAAACCCAACACCCTTAGGCGTCATGATTACAAAACAGACAGTCTGGCAGAAGTAGTCAGCCTTGTAGCGCGAATGAACGTGTAAAATAAAGTAGATAAAGGTAAAGCTATAGAGTGCCAGGTGCCAGCGAGAGTGAAATACCTATATCGACCCATGAAGTCAGGCGGGATGTGGGTCCTTCGAATTCTCCTCTTCTTCCACTTGCTTCCTCTGATTCTCAGCCCGAATAACTTCGACAGCCTTATCGAGCAACTCCCTATTCTCCTCCTCCCCTAGTTCAAGCCCAGCATCCGGATCCTTTAATTTATATCCAAGTCGGCGCTTGACCAGCGCAACGTACCCCACCTCACTTAGACTTCTAGCAACTTTATCCATCTCCTTCTGTTCCGGAGTCATCTTGGCTAAAATATGTGCAGGAGGCGCTTTGCGTTGTCGTACGCGAGCACTTAGAGTGAGTTCGCCCCGTCGCTCTCGTTCTTTTTCGTGCGTCTTGTTACGAATCTTCTCGCGTCGGGCCGCGAAGACCTGCTGTTTTAACTCTGAGGAGATGGGTGTCTGGGATCTCTCGTATTCGCGTGTCTGGCTCTCTCTTATTAGCTGAATCGAGTCAAGGATCGGTTGTCCTGTCATCAGAATTAAGCAGTCAGCTCCCAATGACATCTATAACTAGAAAATATAGCAGCATACTCCATTCTACAGCATCTTCAGAAAAAACAGGTTGAAAAGCACGTGGATGGTCCACCAATAAGCTATGCTCGAACCTTTCCTCAGCCCTAAGATCTGCAAGATCTTCCTCGAGCTGCACACGCTTGTCATGTCGCCTCTGACGAGCTTTCTTACGCTTGAGAATAATCATAGACGTTGCCTGCGGCTGGGGCTTCAATCGAGGAAGGGGCACGTTGAAAAAGCTTGCAGGTATAAAGGTGCCTGTCATGATGGGCTGGTTTCGTCGGCGGTCTTGCCAGTCCTATGCTAGGTGTAAATAGTTTTCTTGAGCGTCAGGCTGAGAGAGTATACCATCTCTTCGTAAAGGAGCCGCGTTGTAAGTGCTTTCTCTCTTTTGACGTCGATCAAGCGCGAGTACCTCTCTAGGACATCCTGACAATGTTGATCGCCGTCCCTAGCCCTCCTGAAGAAATCAAGGTACTGTTAAGAGCTTGGGTGCATGAGCAATCTAGTAGCGAGCCAAGGCTCACTTTGAACCCCTGCGTAAGACCCGCTCTCGTCCTTTCAGTACCAGTCCGAAATCTATTCTGGCGAAACAGAAGTCGGATGCGGAATTTTATCTGGTTATAGATTGGTTCAGAGAAAGGCATTTTAGAGAGCTGCAAACATACAGACTCGTCAGGAGCATTCCGAAGAAGTCCTCGATACAGCGTCCATAGGACTGGAATTCGATGCGCCGGGAGGTGAAAGAAAGGTGTCCTCGCCCGCACACGACGTAGTGGCGACACCAATTTTGCCAAATTGGCACGAAAGGAGAGTGATTCTGGCGGTAAGTAGCTTTCACTCATCCAATTCTGCCTCTATCTCATTCTGTGCTTTCAAAAGGTGAACAGAAGGTGATGGTTGTCGAGGAAAGGGAGGTTATAATGTCACGTGGTACAGATTCTTGTCAAGTTCGCGTCGCGTCGCGTCTACTAAATATGTAATGTACTCGAGTACAAAGTCAGTTTTGTCAAGAATGATGGATGCTCTACAATAATGTTGCTATGTCTGGTGGGCCCAAATCCTTGTTCTAGCATTGGAGTGATACTTCCCAAGAAAAGACAACAAGAAAGGATATTTTACTTCCGCTCAATCTCAGCCATCCTCTGCGCAAGCCGCTCCATCATTCTACTGACCCTTCTATGGATGTCTGCAACAGTTACCAACCTATGCTGGCAAAGCTCTGTTTCCACCTTGTGCATGTCATGAAGTAGCGAGGATGAGATTGGGAATGGTGCACTCGGTAGTGTTTCGACCTCCCTATGAGTGACTCCAAGTTTAGGCGCCAAAAGTTGAACGTGCGACTGCAGTGTCGAGATCAGTGCACATAAAGAACGTCAGTGAAACAGCTCCGTTTGACTCACTGGGCGGGGCGGTGGAATTAAGGGAGGAAGGGGCCCTCCACCAAATGGAAGCCAGTCATCTGAAGTCGAGGGTCCGAAAAGGCGTTCTTGTATGCTCGAGGTTGTTGGACGGCTGGGGTCATTTCTAATGCCCTCAGGCTGCGGTTGGCTCGTATCTATCTGCGGGGGACGGTAATATATGAAATTTAGAGGCTGAGATTTCTCAACTTCATCACCATTACAAGCAATAGCACGCGGTTTCGCGTTCTTTTTTGTCAACCGTGACTTCGGTCGCTTCGGCTTCGACTCGGACTGGGTACGATGGCGGAAGGTAACAGGGGTTGCTGCGCGCTCCTTGGTGAACCTAACATTGTAGACATTCGAGCTTCCTCTATGACGCCTGGCTGTAGATTCTCATAGTGAATAGTTGAGCTTACACGTGCCTCGGGAGATTTTGTACTACCTTTTGGTTTTGGTAAGGCGCTGGTGCTCCATGGGCCAATAGAAGAAGCGCCTGTTTGGTTCTGTCGTGACGCAGGAACAGTGTTCATAGAGGCAGGTCTAGACAGATGCAAGTCGGATGGGAGATCGCTTCCAGTCATTCTGACCCAAGTCGCACTTTATCTCATCCTGGATGTGTACTAGATGATGGAAGAGATAAAGCAGGATCCGGACGGTGGCAGTGACGGCCCATGGAAGAGAAGGTCGAGTCAACCAGTGTCACTGCGCAACCGCGCCTTCATGCTTCCTTTTACATAAAGTTGCAGGAAGCTCTGATTGGAGTCCTCGTCGAATCCGTGATGAAGTAGACATTTTAGGATACGATAATATCCAAGTGACAGAACCAGAATCTATCTTGCTGGTATGGTGGCGCCTCAGCAGGCCAAGGATTATATTGTGCCTCTGCTTGGGATCCTCAAGGACTTCGAAGGTGTGCGACCTGCGAGGAAAAATGTGGCAATGGTCATTGAGATGGCCATCCATCCCATTATGCAGATGACATACATGATTTCGTCGAAAAATTTCCAGAAGTATCTTCATACTCTTTCCCAGAATTTCTCTCGACAAACCTAGTAAGCATCTCTGCGCTGATTTCGTTCAAGAAACGTTGACTTCCTTTAGCGAGAACTTCTCAACAACTGACAATTGTTCAAAATCCGCAGCATCGAGCTCGAGGGCTTTCCAAAGCTCTGATTCTGTCATATTTGAGGTTTCTCCCTGATTTGAAGCTGGCTTGGCTCTTGCTCTTTCCCGACTATTTGTGAATGACTGGGGACGTGCGCGCTTCATGGTGGCTGGTGGAGGTTGAGCGCGATGGGGACGTTGATTCCCATTGCACGAGGCATTGAAATTGAGTCCTGGATTTTAAGCTTAAGCTTTTGTGTACGTGTTCGAAGAGGGGGAGCATGATGGTCAAGTGGTGGTACGCGTTCACGACAGACATCGTATTTATTCTCACGCGACGCGACGCGTTCCTCATAATCATGAAGAGCGAGGATGGTGGCTATTTATTGCCGACGAACATTGGATTACATGAAATTGAGTCCTACATTATATATCACAATATACGAGTATGTCGAAAGTATAAGGAGAAAGGGTAGTCCTCCTCTAGAATCTTGGGCGTGCACAAGGCTTCCAGTAGTGTCATGGCCTTTATATCCCACTTCGTGCACTACGTCGAGACAGTCCTCCAGTCCTCTGGAAGTACAGTAGTGTTTGGCGCCTAGTAAAGGCCATTTAGTCCTGACCAACGCAGGACAAGCCAGGATTATATCACTTTTTCGCCGAGGATCAAACGTACCCCATGGCAGGAGGATCATCTAGCGAAAGCGAATCACTGAGCCCAAGAGCTCTGTATCAAGGCCTGGTGTTTGGCGAGACGATACGGTTCCTGAAAACCTCATTCTGCCACTCAACAAACTCCTTCCTCTCCTTCATCATCTCCTCCTTCAACCTCTCCCCCTCCTCCCTCGTAATCGGGAAATCAGCACTCTCAACAGGCGGCTCAACAGGCGGGAGATTAATCCGCTTCGGCGTATTCTGCTTCCAGTCCTCCCACCAGTCCTTCCTCTGACAAGGCACATGCGCGGTACTGATAATCTTAATACTCGGGTCGACGAGGTGTAGCACGAGCATCTTCATATGCCCGGGCTTCTTCTTGTCATCCAAGGAGAACGACCCCAGGCGATGTTGGAAGAGGTTCGGGTACCCTATCAGGCGCCCTTCGCGGATTTTGACGCCGCCGACTTCTTGCCATGCCGGTCCGTTTTCCTCAATGCCAAAGATGCCCGGGAGCCAGTCCTTGGCGCCCTTGGGGCGGAAGAAGTTGGCGACTTCTTTCGGGTCCGTGAGCTGGCGGAAGTTAAGAGAGGAAGGGGTGATGTTTTGCATTTCGTAGCAGTAGAAGATGCTCGATGCGATGTGTTCATTCTACAGTAGTGTTCTAGATTTAGATTTATATACGAGGAGTCTGGAGGCTCACGCACCAATTGGCCGTCAACTTGCCACTCTTCGCCTTCATACTCAGGTTTGTCTGGAGTCAACTGAATATTAACCATCTTGACAATAACTTGAAAGCCGTTCAATCGACATTGCTCCCTCAGGCTGATAGGTACTGGCCTCTTGTAGAATTTGAACGTGTCCGGCAAGTCAGGCTGCAGAAGGACGAAATCGACCTCGACCTTTTTCTTGGATTTCTTCTTCTTGCCTCTTTGTTCAGGGGGAGGACTGTCCTCCTTTACCACTTTTTGGGATCCCTTGTACCTGACGTGCTGGTATATGTATCGTAAGCGTTTCCTTGCTTTGCCGTGCTGGAGCGTTGCGACAATCCTGTCCCACATAGGGACAGCAGCAGCCGTCAGAAATTCGTTGATAAGTTTATAAAGCTTTTGATCTTTGACGGGATGTAGGTTGTTGATATAGGATGCTATCCTGCGCAGGTGTCAGACGGAAGACGGTAATGAACATGTCTGCGATACATACCTTATATCGCCCTTCGAAACATCAATATCACAGGGAAGCCACTGGAACTTCTTGCTGTATGAGTCCTCAAGCGTTCTCTCCTTCTTCTTAGGAGGCTTTTTTCCACCTTTGGCATCGAGCTCTTGCTCCGGATTTGGTGGGGGTCGGGAGGGAATGGCCAGTATGGTCTCGCCTTGACCGCAAAGGTGGATGCAATTGTCCAGCGTCGTAGTCGTTCCGTCGGCCAGTATTCGTGTACGCCCGTAGACGAGAGGAAACAGAGAAGGATTAACAAGGTCCCAAATTTTGCCATTGGAGCCCGAACGCAAGTCTCTTTGATCCTCTGGAATCCTCCTCTCAAATTCCCGGACGGCCTCTTGAAGTTCTCGTCTGAGTTTATCGGACTCGGTAAATTCGTCGGTTTTGTACACGTCGCCGTTGAAGACAAATATTGGGGGAGGAGGAAGACCAGGATGCTTCGGGACCTTGTCTGCCCTTTGGGAAAGCTCTTCAATACACCAATTGACCATTTGTCTGGTAACGCCAGGTCCTGAGCGCCACGCTTCCAGTTGCCATTTGTCCCTGATGCGGAGATCTTTGATCTAGTCGCCCATGTGAGCAAAGGCGGTAGTATAGGTTGATTGCAAGAGACATTACCCCCTCATGCCAATCTGGTTTGTCCGTGATTCCGTCCATAATCCGGCACATGGTGAACTCTCGCAGAAGGGTCATGGGCATGCTGTCGCGTTGGGCACATTTAGCAAAGTGGATTTGAGCAGAGAATGCAGACGCACTATGGCCGGGAATCAAATGGGTGCAAGATACTTGGTATGAGGTCCACATTGTGAGGTTCGTGAGCTAGAGGTCGTCCGAACCCTGGGAGTCGAGGCGGCGTTGGCGGCTCTGCGGCAAGGCTAGACAAGGCACGAAATCGAATGCTCCTGTGCATGAGATCCAGAGGAGAGTAGTCAGCTTGAAGCCATGGGTATACTTGTCACAGTCAGAGAGTCGCGAACTTCAAAATTAAAATTAGACGCGACGGATGCCATCGCCCGCCGTTCATACAGCCGTTTCGGAAATTCTTGTCCGCGTGATCTTTTTGTTCGTTTTAAATCAAAGAAATTCAAAAATCAGAAAAAGTCGAAAAAATGTTTCTGAGCTTTCTGGAGCTCGTATAAGACTCGATATTCTATAAAATATGACATAAGGAGGGTGCCGTATGTATTATAGGACCCTTGAGACCACTCAAAATGATGAGCTGGGGGTGTACCACCTGTCATGCTCGCAACAGCTAGCAATGTCCCTTCACCGAGGTCAAAGGGATTTTGGACAACTCTTACGAAAGGAAACATCCTCTTCTATGCATTGCCCACCCTCAAATGCTGCCCAGGTCGTTCAGTGAGGCCCACCAAGAGAT
>NHYE01005346.1:0-22894 GCA_002938385.1 Gymnopilus dilepis | reverse complement strand
TTAGTGAGGACATTACCTCACACTAATAGCTATGGTTAGAGGTTGCTGTCAAGGCCTACTGTCGACACCATTTGTGCTCCACCAAAAAAAAAAAAAAAAGTTGCAATTCCAAGAGAGCCGTCGATGTGCTCATTACGGTTATCTGTATCTCTTGAAATCGAAGAATTTGTGGGCACGACAATTTGTACACAGGAAACGGCAATGCGAGGCTCGTCTATAGCGGATGGTCTATGCTACCTACGTACATTCAGACCGTTCACTGTCCTGGTTTCTTGATTTCCAGTAGAAAGACCATGAGTAGGAAAACCGTGATTTGCATCGACGGTCTCCCCAGTGCACCAGCGCACTGTATTCAACGAATGTCGACTACCACATTCACGATGCCCCTGGACTCTAGAGTCTATGTAAGGAGTCGCGCGTCTATGTACTCGAGTGCGGCTTTGCTTCAATGCTTGCGCCGAGCGGCGATCATGACGCGCCAGACGTGTCATATTATTATAATTTATCAGCGACCGCCCCTAGCCGCCCCTGCATAAACAGTGCAGACGAAGCTTCTCCTAGCTTATCCCTTATCCCCATCTTATCTCGGCGGAAGAACCCTCTCCGACGCTAGCGCTTCAGCCTTCCAAGAGCCGAGACGCGTCGCGCTGTCGCGTCGCGTCCACGGTCCAATCAATGAGAAGTGGTTTGTCATGTTTACTTTACGGTATGCATGGGTGATGGCGATGGGGAAAGCGTTCGGGCCGTTCGGTGTTACGACACCAATTCGAAGCTAATGAAAAAAAGGTCGTGCCTCGAGTTGGACAGAACAAGAGCAGTAGCAGAGAGGACGAGTCCTCATAAGTTTGGGTGAACTTGTTGGGATATGCAGGCGGAAGAGCATCGAGGGAAGGGACGCGACGACATAGTACACGAGGCAAAGCGGTCACGACGGATCCTCTCAATCTAACAAACGGATCGACGCCTAAAAATATGCTGGAGAACTGAATTGAATCGCATTCGCGGAAGCATCTTTAGCTGTTGTCGGTCCAACACACCGTGATCAGCGCGTCCGAGTGTGCGGCTGACGCGCTCGACGCGTCTCTCCCCAATTCCCCCACCCTCCAGTGAAAGGAAGACCCCAAAGGGGGCTCTTACGACACGGCATCAGGCGGTCGGATTCTAGAAAGGCATCAGACACGTCAAATATGAAAAAGCGCGAGAAAAAGACGCGGTTGCACGTGACGGCTCAGACGCGCTTGGATGAAAAATGGTTTGTATCAACCAACTTACATAAATACGTATATCCACCCCCTTCCTGCCCTCCCTCCCTATCCCTGTCCCTGTCCCCAACTCCGCTCCTAACCCTGCCCTCCGCCTCGCAGCCAGCCAGCCAGCCATGCACCAGGCTCAAGTATTTGCAGCGCTGCCACCCGCGCCCCTCTCCCGGACCTCCTCGGCTGCGAGCTTCTCCTCGGAGGACGACGCGTGCATGAGCTCGAGCACGGCCGCGACGGTCATCAGCAGCTCCAGACGGACGCGCAAGAGATTCACGAACGTCCAGCTGACGATGCTCGAGAACCTGTTCCACCAGAACTCGCATCCGTCGCGCGAGGACCGCGAGGCTGTCGCCAAAGCGGGCGGAATGTCAGTACACGGTTCTTAATATACATCATCCGACGCGCTTTGGGCTGATTGACGCGTCCTTTACAGGGAGATCAAGTCCGTCACGATATGGTTCCAGAACAAACGCCAGACCGAGCGCAAGACAGCCGCCTCGAACAACGGCCCGGCAGGCACCCACCCCAACGCCAACGTCGTCCCCAACATCACCAGCACCCTCCACACCTTCTCCCTGCACTCCGGCTCCCAGGCCTCCTCGCGGACCGCATCGCCGCCGTACAGCACCACGTCCTCCTCCACGCACACCACGTCCTCCTCGCGTCCCTCCCTCGACCGCGTCGCGTCCCGCACGGAGCTGCGCGTGTCCTCCGCCCCGCGCACGCCCTCCCGGCGGTCCATCACAGGCGCGATCTGGGACAGCATGCCCTCGTCGCCTCTCGCGCCCCCTATCAGCCCCCCCGCGCGGGACTTTATCGATTTCGGGAAGAACGCGCGCACGCGGCGGACGCTCGAGTGGGCGTGTGCGGCTGCACGCATGGCGGACAAGGACGGGTACGCAAGTGGGCTGACGACGGGGTTTGGGGGCGAGAGGGGACGAAGCGCTGCCGCGGCTTCGTTTTCTGTCTCCTCTACCGTTACCACTGTCGTTAGCACCAAACACTCGAGCTCGTCCTCGAACTCGAAAAGCCGGTCCCTGCGCCGGGAGAACAGCAGAAGCAGCCACAGCCAGGTACGCGTGCACCACCACAAGAAGCGCGAAAGCCCCGGCTCCGGGTCCCAGTCCAGCTCAGCCAGCGGACGGTCATCCTCCGAACGCGAACGCAGGATGTCCATCGACCGCGACGGCGACGCCACCGAAGAGGAGGACCACGAGGCGATCACGCCCCCCAGTACGTGGGGCAAGGACGATGCCCGGTGGAACGCGGGGAACGACGGGAGCTATACGTATTCCTCGTCCTTCCCGTCTGCTTCTGCTGCTTCTGGGTACTCCAGCTATGCTGCTAGTGCTAGCGGTCCTCTACCCAAGGGTGTGGACGACGACGACATGTTCAAGGCTGCTCTGGCGCTATGTGGGCTGGGACGCCGGTGATGATCGTGGTGCATGGCACGAAAAGGACTCGGCACTAGAACGAACGGATAAATGAACGAACAAACGAATCAGATGGTCGTATGGGTAGGTTAGAAGCAGGGTGGAAGGCAACGAAACGATAACGAACGAAACTAGGACTTGTTACGAGATACGAGATATTTAAAAGAACCTTGTTGATCAGATCATGCAGCTGCATGGGGGGAAGTTTATTTCCAGCAGGAGTTGTACTTTTTTTGTTTTTTTTCTTGGATATGTGGCTTCCTTCTTTTTATGTCGTATGGTGAGTATGCAGTAGGTACGGGCGGATGGTCTTCATTTCGTGTTTCATAATTTTTTCTTTCCCTCTTCTCCCCATGTAGCTCTAGATCTAGACACATACGGTTCCCCCCTCAGACTTCACCAGGCCTCACTGGCAGTGCAGTGCTCCTTTGTCGGACCTCGTCATCGCAGATACCTCTACTACTACCTCATACCTCCTACCTCCTATTTCTCTTTCTCTTCTCTTATAGCAATTGATGATACCAATGGCAATACAACACTTCGAACGAATCCTTGAAGTCTGGACTGAACATCCCAGAAAATTACAAGACGTGCCAGTGAAGTACTCGATGTAAGTAGATTCGTGTGGACCTTGGTCGACTCCGATGTTGGTGAAGACTTTTCTGTCGCGCTTGAGGGCAGATAGAAACACGTTCTGGCAAATCCCAAAAATGCTTGATCACTTCATGCGTCCAAGATGGCATATGAGACGAACCAAAAGGGAAGGGATGACCCACCGACAGACAATACATAAGTTCTGTATCACTCCACAGAAACAACAAAGTAGAAGACAGACAACCCGTCAAGTTGTGGAGGCAGCCCCAAGCAGCTCTCGCTCAACCTCCCAGGACCAGACTCAAATTCGCCATCACTCGGGACGACGAAGACGAAGCGCCAACTCTGAACTGCCGGTGCACCCTCACACGCTTGGATGAACGCCATAAGCGCAGCATTGATAGGGCAAATTTCGCTCATTGGGAAGTGGAAGAGGTATAGGCAGCCGTCCTGGACGATGAATGAGCCGCCTTCAAAGGTGGCTTGCATGGCCTTGCTCTTCTTGTGGAGACGATAGAAGACTCCATCCTCGATGGCTAGCTTTTCTGTGGAATCATCCAAGTCGATCGATTTGATAAGGTGGATTTCAAGGCGAATCGGCTCCTGCACCACCGACTGACAATCAAACCTCTTTTCTCTCTGCATCACATCCTTTGACAACACCATCGAAGTGACATCAAGAACGGTCCGCTCTTGCATGAGCAGTCGCTGACTGAACGCCTCAAATACAAGCGCGACTATATCCCTCACACCCGGAACTCTCGAAAAGCGTTTGTACACCGAAAGCATGTCCTCCTTTGTCCAATTTCTCCTCAAATGATCCACAAACCTGGACCTGACACATGCAGAGAGAGGAACGACGACGGCCATACTCTGTGGTTGCATGGGGTCCCTCCGCGTGAGGAGGAAAAGCATGGAGGAGATCTCGCTCATAGTAAGGGAGGATGTGTCGGCAATGTGGCGCTCGAGTTCAAGAGAACACAGGGAGGCAATTGCATCGGCGAGTTCGTGCTCGTAGCGGATCCTTTTGTGTTCATCTTGCAGTTGTTCCCAAAGATGAGGAATTGGTCCGAAGGCGTCGTAAATGCGTTCCGTGAGGGAGGGGTTAAGGGTGTCGTTGATCGAAACCCTGCGACCGCGAAGCGATACAATTCAGAAATCGATCGAAAAGATATACAGAGTGACGCCTACGAACAATTGAGACATCTCCTTCTTTGTCCACGCTTCCATCAAAAAAATGGCTGGACAGGTTGTCTTACGTAGACGCCTCCAACGCGAGCTCTGAGGCGACGTGATGTAGATGACGGCGAGCATCGATGCGTGCCACACCAGCTCCGCAGGGACACTTGAATTCGGGCCATCGAGTTCGCTGGAGTCAGTGTCAATCATGGTCCAGACGAGCACGCGAAAATCAGTGCAATAGAAGTCTGCGGGAAGCTTAAACACTCCTTCTTTGACAAAGAGGAAGAGGCCAGATGCATGAAGATACCAGAGGAGGGGCTTCGCTTCGCCGAGTCGACGGCACAGAGCGTAATACAGCCAAGCTGACTTCCCTACCGATCCATGGTCAGTGACACGCGTTGGTCAAGAGACGAGAGAAATTGGGCACCTATGCCTGCTTGCCCTGTAACGACAGCACTCGGTGCTACCTCCCCGGGGTTATTATCCATCCAGTGCTCGATCGTAGATACGCACGTAGTCCTTGCGGACCCAGATCTTCCGTACCTTTGAGTCGATATCTGAAGAAGGGAGTTCGAGGACAAAGCAACCGTCGAAAGCATCAGTGTCGTCCACATCTGTCGCGTCCACCGAAAGATGAGACGCCCGCCACTTGGCTTGATCTTGTTTCAGGCTGCGTCCCCAGAACCTACTCCACAGTCCCAATAGCATGCGCTGCGTCGACTGCTTGACGGCCTGATTACTGCCGAGCTTTTGACTGTGCCACAGACTGAGGAGTTGAGAAGAGTTGCCTACGACGTCAGCTAGCGTAGATCCAGAGCCCTCCATAGTAGACATGAGAGATTGCGTTTGAGAGAGTAGCACAGTTGAGAGTCAAGACAACGAAAGACTTCTGGATCGGATTGACCGATAACTGGAACAAACACCCACTCAGTGGGCGATGACAGCAATTTCTTTGGCAACCAGCGCAGTAATCTGGGCATTGAAGTCATCAAAGAATAACCTCTTCTGTCTTGAGCGTTGGAAGGATGTTGGTCGGGAGTTTAAACAGATGGGTGATTGGTCGAAGACAAAGCAATGAGCAGAGCACGCTCAGGCGTCCGACGGACTGTAACTCTATAAATAGATATTTTCTTCACTATCTAAGCTAGTTACTTAACATTCCAATTATAAGGAAGGGGAATAAGAATCCAGAAAGCATGTAATTAACGATACCATTAACAGCAACATAAGATATCGGCGAGGCAAAGGAGCTTTCGAATACGATGATAAAATGGTAGGTTATCGAAAAAGAATTCATTCAGCAAGTTGCGGTAAGAATGGTGAAGAGAGAATGTATCGCTGGGCTGGCGAGCATGCACTTGCTCATTGCCAACCTGTCGTGTGGAAAGTGGGACGAGAAGGAGAGAGCGTGCTAGAGTGTAAGTCGACCCATTTGACCAAGGACACTATCCATGGCATTCTGGACAGCCTTGAACCTCAACACACCGCATTTTTCACTCTCAATATGTTGAAAGAGCGCACTAAGAGTGCTACAGCGATAACCGCAGCTAGGCCCACGGCAGATGTAGATCTTGTCCTGGTGCCTTGGGCTGGCGAGATGTTGATTCAAAGCTCCGAGAGTGCGATAAATGCCGTGGCAAAGGTAACACTCGAAGCCTCGTCCGTTCCATGAGCGTGCAGAGGCGATATAGGTGACGTTCTCGGAAGTCGATCCTCCAGTCAACAATCGTGCTGGGTCGGTGATAACGTTGTTCGTGTCATATTGGCGCACATATTTATTGACCAGGGCGCGATTGACGCCGGAGGTACAGGATCCGCTCTCGAGGTGCAAAACCAAGGCAGAGCGAGAAACGAAGGCGTTTCCGCACTTGAACGGGCATTTAACATCCTTTGGACGGTGAAGGGCCGAATTGAGATGTGCAGTGAGATTGCTGGCGGAATTGAAAAGGCGATTACATGGCACGCAATAATGGTGGTTTTCTGATTGCCTGTAGTGTTCTCGCAGTCCAGGACCCGTCATAAAAACCTTGCGACAAGGGATACACGCAAAGTGATAGTCCTTCATATGCTGTTCATAATCACTCCTATGTGCGAAGTGCGTATTGCAGTGTTGGCAATAGTGATGCTTGGGACTCTGCACCCAATGCTCTTTCAACCCAAGCCATGTTGAGAAGTCAAGATTACACTCGTCACAGATGTGGTGACGTGGGGAGTCCGCGACATGCCGGTGATAGGCGGACCACGAAGTGAAATATCGGTCGCAGCGGTCGCAGTCTGGCATAGTTCTTCAATGTTGGCAAAACAGGACAGCGAGTGATTTTGATTGAACTGGATCTGAGTATTACTGGCAGAACGTGGAACTTGGAAGTTGGAAATTAGGATCGGATACGTCTTGCGTCCGCAATAATATGAGGATGTAAAGCGCGTTTACTATGGGCGAGGTTAGAGCTTGTAGCTTGACTTTCAGCATTCCAAAGAAAGGGGTGGCACGCGAAGTGCGTCGATTCAAAGCAGGTTTTCATCAATCAATTTTTTTGAACTCCGATTACATAAATAAACGAAAAGTGCTTTTCTGACAGCTGAGTCCTGCAATCCAGACTCAAGATGACTCCGTGGTCGCAACAATTTGAAGGCTCCTGGACCCTTCGAGGCTTTCAAGTAATTACGATCCAAAACATGAAATGATGCGCCATTTTATTGACTTAGAAAGGCCGTCCAGACTACGTACATCTGCTACCAACGCGTATCTACATAAGCGGGCAAAAAAGAACAAACAATTGGGGTTATTATTCAACGAGGGACGAAAGCAAAAGGTAAAAGATGGTGTAGTTTGTTTGATGAATGCACAGCACGGGTGCGTCAAAAACCCAGTGGGAAAAGCTACCGGCTGGCCAAATTAAGAAGTACTACATACCGTGACGATGGCTTAGATTGGTGAACTTGAAGGTACTGTTACAGACCTTATTATGAATGCTAATCGACCAGAAAGGGATGATTGAGAGCTTGTTATTTCACCGCAACTTGCCTTGCAGTGTCGTGGTTCGAAATTGAGATCCTGAAACCCGTCGAATCGAAATAGACGCCGGTAGTATTTCGTGAGTTGTTGTGGACCCTGATATGGGACTCCGACGGGTGGAGAATCAATTGGAGGACCAACCCTGGATTGTACTTCTGCATCGGGGGAGCAAAAGCAAGTGATGATCGGGATAGACCACAATTTCAAGGAAAAGGATTGGAAGCTCGGGGTATGTTCGAGGGGCTGGCCCCTGGAGACGCAATTGACTGCGCGTCGGCGTGAGAGAAGCTGCCATACTGGTAACTGTTGGGTCTCAATGAATCAGAGGACGAGTACTGGACTTGGAGATCGTACGAGGCGGCCCATTCCACCGAATAAGCCGTTCATCCTCCTCCGAGCAAAGGGGAGTCTCCTTGCTCCACAGGTCTCACTGTCAAAGTGTTGAACGAGTGCGCTAAATGCGCTGAAACGACGTTCGCAGTCTTGCTCAGGACATTGATAAATCTTATCCTCATGTCTAGGACTTTCGAGATGCTGCCGCAATCCTGCTAGGGTGCGATACTGGGCATCGCATAATGCGCACTCGAAGTACGAGCCGTTCCACGAGTTTGAAGTACAGTACCGCATGACTCTGTCTGATGCAGAGTCGAAAATGTTGATGTAGGAGTAGGTGAAGATGTTCTCAGTGTCATAACGGTAGACATACGAGTCAACCGTATAACGCTTGACACCAGACGGACATGCACCTGCCTCCAGATGCAGAATCACAGCGGCACGGGAGATGAAAGTACCATCACAACCCGCGGGGCATCTGTATTTCTGCTGTAGGTGCGCAGAAGATTTTAGGTGCGAGTTGAGATTGCTCGCTCCCCTAAAATGACGGTCACACGAAGGACAATAGTAATGCGCACTTGACTTCGTAAAATGTTTACGAAGACTGTCCAAAGACGTGAAGTCCCTGTCGCAGGGACGGCATATTAGATGATCGATCTCGAAATGCCGATTGAGGTCTTCATCGCAATCGAACTGCTCGTCGCACAGATTGCAATGGTAATGAACATTGAGGAGATGGTCCTCTAGATCTTCCCTGGTGGGAAAGTCCTCCGACTCGTCATCCTGACACTCATGACAGGGATGGTGTCGAGAGGAGGTATTGACATGCTGGTTAAATGAATTCCAGCTGCCGAAATAGCGTTCGCAACGCTCACAGTACACCATGTTATCGATTCGTCTTGAACGACAGATATGTGCGGTGACGAATCCTATCGAAAATAATTTTAACACGGTAGTTAATACAGGCTTTGCTGTATGATACAAGAAGGAAAGATGATGTAGTTGGTTTTTGTAGTAGGTGTTTGACCCTCGAGGCTCGTAGTGCTTATGCGTTGTGATTGTGACTCGGTTGTGATAGTAGTTATTTACAGAGAGATTGGGGGTGGGAATAATGTTCAGCCTTCGCGAACGGCTTATATACAAATTCGAGAGATCACGTGGCAAATTCGCTTACAAACAATCTTACAAATCAGCTCGGCCACGATTCGGCCTTGTCCTTGTCGTTCAATTCTGCCTTGAGCCAATGTCCTGTTGAACCTTGGTGACTTTGAATATCTCTTGCATAAATTTCAGTCCCTTCTTCGCACCTCTATGTAATCCTTTCTGTGCACGCACCAGGACTCAAGGCAAAGGAACGACTTTTCCGTCCTGAACCATGTGGGGAGCCGTCGGACCTGGCCAGGCAATCGATCATGTCCGAGTCCTTTCTCAACTTCCGACTTGGAGTATGTACGAGGGCTTGAGGGACGGAGGGATGGTATGTTGGCAATCACGGTAATGTGGATTGCCGAGCGCTTGAAGGCGGCTGCGCCTTGCTCAGGGGCCTGGACTCCGAAGGTTGTAGACCTTAAAAAATATTTCCAAGACCCAGCTCTAGGAAGAAGACATCCGGCATCCATACCGATCATGTTTGACTGGGCTCCGGCCATTTTTGATAAGGCCACCTCAGGCGTTGAGGCGAAGGAAACTCCCAATTACTTCGAACCTTCGCCCGACCGTACGCCGCGTTCATCTTGATGCTTTCCGAATCGGTCCCTCAACCTCCTGCGGCTGCAAGCACCAGCACGGGTTTCTGCAGTCATTGGTGGTTGGCAGATCTAGACAAGGCCTTTTACTTGACTCCGTAAATTGACAATTGGACCAGTTGAAGGACACCCAAAAGCAGCTCACAAGTATATGGACTTCATGAACAACAATGGCCAATAACACTCCCCAAATGTCCGCATACCATCTTCCAGAAGTTAAACGGCCATAAACTACTCTAGGTCTGGTTGCCTGGTTGCCATATTGTCAAATCCTGTCGGGTGTTAACTTCCAGAGTCATCGTTCGTACTCAAGTATTATGCCTGCTCTGGTATACACGCAACACCTGCAGTCTTCGGGCTTCTTTCCCGATTCCTCATGACGCTATACTGTAATCAAATCAAACTCTGTCTGAAACTTGAATGAGGTTACTTGCGAAGCTGCTTCTTGGTACTGATCACACCTCTCGCTCGAGTAGTATTGTGCAATGCATGGCAGGAAGTCTTCACAGCATGGATTAAGCAATTGCGAGGTTGGCGGTCATAAATGACCGTTGTCTTCAGGTCTTGCATGACGTTCCAAGTGAGGGCAGTCTGGTGGTCAGCTGGGACTTCTGCATGTGTGATAGCTTGTTGTCCGCGCCTCATCCTCGCTGCAAAGAGCGTTTTGCGGAGCTATCTTTAGCCCCTCAGGGCACTCTAAAAATAACTCTACCAAGTCTTGGTGCTGCCGGCATCAGGCTTGGGGATTTACGGTCATGGACCTACAAGGAGCTTGCAGCGCGATTGTAGTGTTTGAGGCAGAGAGCTGGCCAAGGACGTGCGGCTGGTATGGAAGACCTGCCCGAGGTTGTGTGTCCTTGTGTATCGGAGGGTAAAACCAGAAGATGGGGCGATGACATAAGCGAAATTGGCGAGATGGGATCATGTGAAGCAGCCGTCACCACTCTCTTGTCCGCTCTTTTTTATCCAGTCTTTACTTTATTTTTCTTTTGCCTTCCTCTCTCTTCCATACCCCTAACTTAAGGCTCGCGAGCCCGCCGTTGGTGTTTCCGACAACTACCAACCCCGTATCCCTGTGGTTGTCTCCCTCTCATAGCGTTCTCTGCTCCGGAGGTCAGCCTCAACGAAGCCCGACATGCGACTATCATATGCTTTGTTGTCTGCCTTGCTCCCGCTGCTGGCGTTGGCTCAGGATGGTGGAATCAGTGGCCCTACGTCGAGTCCTCAAGCTGCTGGGTATTCATGTGATCCCAGCAAGTGCAAGCTGCCGACTTGTAATTGCGCGAGCACTAGTCCGCCTGGTGGTCTTAAACCTGTGAGTATATTGTTTCCATCCCGTGCCGGTCCTCGCTTTGCTTCGTGCCTTCCCGAGGAGTTGCGTTAGAGCTGACCAAACCCTCTTATCTTTTTTTCCCGAGTAGTCGGACGTCCCGCAATTCATCGTCTTCACCGCTGATGACGCCGTTCAATCCTATACTCTGGACGCTGTGAATCAATTCCTTGCTCAACGGAAAAACCCCAACGGATGTTCCATCAAGATGACTTATTTCACCTCCCTAAACTACACCAACTACACTCTCGTCACCGGTACGCCTATTTCTGTGCTGCTCGCTTTGCCGTGGAAACGTCGACCAACTCAAAATTTTGTCCTTCTTCCATAGATTGGTATGTCGCGGGTAATGAGATTGCGGATCACACGTAAGTCAACTGCCTGACATTGACTCGCGTGCACATGCCAACTAAATTTCTCTATACCCTTGTCGCACGTCTAAATAGGATGACCCATGTCGGCACACCTCCGGCTGACGAGATTAATGGCAACCTCATCGCGCTCAACGCCCTCGCGGGTATCCCACTGTCGGAAATCAAAGGCTTCCGCGCACCATTCCTCAACTACTCCGCGGATACTCTGAAGATGCTAGCTCAAGCTCAGTTCACCTACGACTCTAGTGCTGCTGCTTCCATACCCGTCACTGATCCTAACACCGATGCGTACTGGCCGTATACTCTTGACAACGGCATGGCCAATAATTGCCTTACTGTTCCTGGAACCTGTCAAGGAGAGCCAAAATTACCTGGATTCTGGGAAATTCCAATGTACGCGTTCTTTGATGATCGGGGTGTAGACGGCCCGCATTTGATGGACCCATGGCTGTAAGCAGATTTAAGTCCTATCTTAACATCTTCCATTGGGAGCTAAACACTGGTTGACTCCAGTGACACTGCGAATGGCGCCTCCACTGTCAACGATTCAGCGACACTGGAGTACATGCAGAAGACGTTCACGGACCATTACAACGGGAATCGACAGCCGATAGGGTTGTATACGCACCCTATCCATGTCTCGGTAAGTACAACCGATACAGTTGATTCTACCCGTCGTTTCTGATCATCAGGTCAGACGACGTATCCCGGCGTTAATGCTCCCAAGTCTACCATCGATATGATCAATGCTTTCTTGGACTGGGCTCAGAAGCAGCCGAACGGTAAGGCTATCTACCTCTAGACTCCAGAATGTTGTCTAATCATGACATGACAAAAGTCTGGATCGTTTCTAACATCCAGCTTCTGGAATGGGTTCGGAACCCCGTACCCATTTCCCAGCTGAACAACTTTGCCCCCTTGAAATGCACTGCTCCTCAAGTTGACTCTTCGTTGCATATCTGCAACGGTATCCCGCAGAACGAGGCTGGTCTCTTGAACCACTGTGCCTTCTCTGATTTCCCCTTCTATACCTGCGTAAGTTTATTTCAGTCCAGAGTACAGCGATGAAATTTTTTGACTTATTTTTGGGCACGATTAGTATGGATGCCCAACGGTCGAGCCAAGCCCTGGCAATCCCAACCCGCCGCAAGACACCTCCGCCGGACCAGCGCGTCATCGACGTGAGTATCGGCTGAAATTTCTAGGAGAACTTGCTGACGCATAACGTGCCATAATCAGTCCCTGCAAATTGCTCGACGGCTTTCTGGGACCCAGTTGACGGAAAGTGCCTCTGCACTTCAAACACCTGCACCTTTACGGACCTTTCACGTCCTATCGGGGTAATCTTTAGCTCTTATCGCCCTGCGCCTGATCCATCCGCTAACTCAACCTTATTCAGCCCAATGGCGCTAACTTGACAGGAGGTGATACAGGCTCCGCTTTCACAAACGGCAGCTCGTCTCCGTCTACGACAGCATATGTTCCTTTCAACGGTGCTGCACCTCCGCCCCTGCTACCGTACGGCGCTTGGCCTGCCATCATCATCGGCTGCATTGGCGCGCTGCTGGGCACGTACGGTACAGTTTCAAGATTCTGATGAGAAGATACGAATCTACAGCACGTCTTCTTTTTCAAAAGTGATCATGATGCGGCCACGTTGGCTTTTCAGGACCTCTCACCCTCACGGACTTCCCTCATCGACCTCGGACCTACAGCATATTAGCAAAACGGACAATTGACAATTAATGGACTAAACGCAATATTCTTCTTTTTGGCATTTTGGTTGACTCTTTCTTGCACTTTCTTTGCTTTCGTCTTCTTGGGAACCTTTCCCAGAGGATGTGAGCAGATTATTCTTTTGCTTTTTGGTACAATTCCTTTTTGCATGGTCATTGGAACCGCATTGCGACCGTCCGCGGCGCACTCACTCTCTTATCAACCTCACCTCCGCCCTAATCCTCGGGTCACACTCGTTCAGTTTGGTATATTACAGCACATGAACTCCTATATTTAAATAGGACTAGTCAGTAGTATTGCCGAAGCTGACCCCTTACTATACGTACGACTATTGAAGGTAGCCGCGCCGTCTTAATGAAGAATAATTTCAATGGTTTGAAAAAGCTCAAGCATCATCTTTCTTTTCGTGAACACCCAAGGCGCCACCACGGGCGCAGGCACAGCAACGCGACGCGCGACGCGTAACTAATGAGCGCGGCACGCGGTCACATGATGTTGATTGCGGCCCTTGTGGCACTGGCAGTGGCACGTCCAAATTTAGTCCCTTTCATTCTTACCACTACACAGGGCTTTTGGCCCAATGTTCATTGTTCTTTCCTTCTTCCACAACTCCTGGGATACTTGGCTGTGTCTACTGGGCCCTCTCTACAGTGCTGGCCCTCCTATATAGTAATCATTCGGTGAGTTTTTCTCTCAATTTTCTTTCCTTTGCCTCGCTGAACGTCCGCAATCATGGCAGACACTCATTCTGTCGAAGCAGCACCAAGTACACCGAACAAGGGCACCGAGCCACTTCCCACTACTCCCTTAGCTCAACTTAAAAACTTCCACATCGAATCACTCTCCAAGGGGACACCAATGGGTAGCAGTTCTCATGGACCAGAAGCCGGTTTCAAGACCGTTCAGGAAGAGGCGATAATTCTTGAAGCTGAGCTTAATGGTCACATTCACCTCGACGCAGATTTCGCGAAGAAGGCTTTTCTCGGGAAGGTTCCCGACGAAGAGGAAATCCGACGATTTCTAGAAGAGTGCGATCTTTACGACAACGTGAACGAAAGGTGGAAGGATATCCCGGTGGTCGCACAGCGCGAAAACGTGTTATATGGGCCATTCTGCGACATCTTCAATGCTGTAGTCGACCACTTTGGCTACTCCGCAACTCGTACTGTTGTTGATACGCATAAGACGATGATGAACCATGTCTCTGGAAATGGGAATCCTGAGGAGACGCACCAGCTGAAGACTGCGCCGGACTTGACTATCAAAGGCTCTGGGAACAATTATTCGTCAAAGCCTTTCGATTTCCGAAGAAAATCAGCGGACTCCGGCGCTGAGCGTGTGGATTACCTTCGCACTACTTCTCCGCATGAAGTCAAGACGGAAACCAATCGGAACTTCCATGCGAACCTGATTCAGATCGCGGTTTACGCCAGGTGCGATACCTTCTCTCGTAAAGATAGCATGCACTGATTGCAACTGGACTGCAGAGAATGTTTTATACAACAGCACAATCGCAGGGCTGTGTATTCTCTCATCATGACAGAGAAATATATTGTGCTTTACATGTTCGATCGAAGCGGTGTTAATCACTCCGTCGAGGTGGATATTCACAAAGATGCCGCAACTTTTGTCCGCTTCATTCTCGGCGTCGTTTCGCCAGATGACCAGGTCGTCGGCTTTGACACAAGTATATATTGGAAGGGTAAAGACCGGTATCTCAAGACGGTCGACGCCGAAGGAAAGGAGATTACCTACAAGCTCGCCAGAACCTATCCGGTATTCTATCGTCGCACTATCCGGAGTCGCGGTACGTTTTGCTGGGAGGCATTTGATCCCGTTACGAAGAGAAGAGTCTTAATCAAGGACTCTTGGCGCGCTTCCCTTCGCAAGCCGGAGACAGACTACCTGAAAGTTGTCAAGAGACTTGAGTTGGAGGGCGTGGTTCAAATGATCTCCTGCCAGGCGGACGAAGACGACACTACCGCGAAAATGAGAGGCATCGATGTCACGGCTCTCGATGAAGGCGTGAAATCTTTTCGTAGTCGCACATTTTCTCGCATCGTCTTCGTGGATGGAGGATATTCTGTCGAGCGTTTCAAGTCCAGAAAGGAGCTCCTTTTCGCCTTCCGCGATGCCATCGCTGGTGAGGAATCTGTTGCATTTCGAATGACGAGCTTGATTGAACTATTCCTACAGGACATATGAACCTGTGGAGGGCTGGTATTCTACACAGGGATGTCTCAACTCACAACATCCTGATTGGTCGTCCAGGCAGCTTGGAAGGCTTCCGCGGCGTCATCATCGACCTCGACCTGGCAATTTTTACTTCGCGAAAACACAGCTGTTGGGGGGCCGACTTTCGAACGGTAGATATATCTAACTCACTAACGTTATTCATCATTACTGAATATCTATCTAGGGGACTCGGGCATACCAATCTATCAATGTTCTCAAGAGTTATGACATAGAAAGGGGCAGCTTTGCTCCCCACGACTATCTGGATGATCTCGAATCCTTCTATTATGTTCTTTTTTGGATATGCATGGGATATTCGGCACCTCGAGTGAAAGTTGACCCATTTCCGAGAGACCTCCAATACTGGGAGGATGAGGATCCGATCAGAGCTGCCCGTCTGAAACTCGCCTTGTACGCAGAGGAGCCAAAACTTGAGACTCTGGCGACCGACTACTTCGGATCAGTCTTTCGTAGGCTCCTCCTAAAGCTGCACAAGTTTTTCCATCCGCATATCAGGCGCAAAGGAAAGGTCCAGCCTGAGGGCGGGTGGCCATCCCTGGATCAGCTCGGGCCAGATGCTGAGAGGCACTACCAAACGGTATTAGGCTTCTTCGACGAGGCTATCGTGGAACTTGAACAAGAGGAAAGCGAAGACCAGGTCGGTCCGACGCTACAACTCCCCGCTTCACCGACTGTGCCAGAAGCATGCCTTCGATCTCCCCTGTCCCCTATCTTTCCTCCTCAGTCAAGAGGTCAGCCGAGCCCTTTCAGCAGCACGCCAGCGTCCCCGACTCGCAAAAGGAAGTCAGAAGACGAAGACGAAGGAAGCCCGAGACCGAAAAAATCGAAAAACGCGTCTAAACTTCCAATACCTTCACCAGGCAGCCCCGCCAGTGCTAGCCGTAGGCGAAGTCGCCGCTCTAGGACGACACGCCCGTCCAATCTTCATATCAGCGAGTCTTACGGAGACGACTGACTTGCATCCTAGTTTCATTTGAATACTTCTCCCTTGACTTTTAAACTTCAATAGAATCCTGCTGTACTTATTCTATCTTAGTTGATCCATCACGGAATTGTACTATTACCCTCAAGCATTGTTTCATGTATTCTAGTGTAGTAAGTGGATATTATCTTCTAGGTCTGCTCTGGTCTGCGGCTCCGTCTCGAAGACAGAGTTGGCGAACGGGTATAGATCACATGACGATCATTGGCCTGAGTCAATTTCAATTTGGTGCAGTCTTGATCAGTGGGCCCTGCCCAAACCTCTCTATCCCTTTCGCAATAACGTCTGGTATCCATGACGGTGTTTATCCGGGCCTCTTGCATCCGGAATGCTAGTGTGCCTCTGTCGACTCCTCGTTATTCTCTATCCGTTGACACGCGGGGGATCCGTCACTCTGCCTCTTGCTGTAAAGCCTCTGGCCCCGCAATGGGGGAAATTCTTCTGATCTCTGACATACGACCCTTCAAGCTTCAAGCCTCAGAGGCATACTTAATCAAACAAGTCACTGAGCTCTAGTTGGCAGTCGGTGGAGAGATGAAATCCTTTCATAATTGCATCCTTTCTCGTGTCGTCTTAAGGCAAAGTGAATTTCCTGCCGCGAATCGTCTATCCAAAAAGAAGATCCTTCAAGATTTCCGCGATGTCATCGCTGGTGAAAATTCTGCTTCATTTATCTACTTCATATGTTCTTGGGCTCATTTTCGTATCCTCCAATAGAACACCGGAACTTGTGGAGAGCGGGCATTCTGCAGAAAGCTGTTACGATGAGTGACATCTTGATTGAACGTTCATACAAGTCAAAAGGCTATTGCGGGTTTATGATCGACTTCTATCTAGCTACGCCGTCCTTGCACAGACCCAGCTATTGGGGGAATGGCTTACAAACGGTGGCTGATTGACTTTGTGATTTCACATCGCTGATTCTCTGCCAGGGTACTCGAGTGTTTCAGTCTATCAATACCCTCAGGAGTTGCCATCCTAAACAGGGCTGATTCAGTCTTCATGATCATCTGGATTATATGGAGTCAATTTATTACGTTCTCTGCTGGTTGTGCACTGGGTATTCAGCGCCAGGGATCAAAGTCGACCCTTTCCCTCCAGTATTGCCGGACTGGGAAAGCGCAAACCCTGTATCCGCAGCAAATGCTAAGGAAGTGCTGTCTTTTCGCGCTGCGGCCTTCGACGAGATGGTGACCGATTATTTTGGACCGGTGTTCTGCCACCTGCTCGAGAAGCTCTTCACGCTTTCTTTCGGCCACACGTTGAAAGAAAGGGAGGCAAAGCCCCCACCAATGGATGGCCTTCATTGGAGGAACTACAGCCACAGGCTGAACGGGACTACGAAATTGTTCTGAACATCTTCGATGAGGCTATCACGGAGTACGAGGAGGGGATGAAAGAAAACACATGGGCTACTTTAGAAGGCCCAAAGCCGCCAATCGCGAGTGCTATGCACAATCAGTCTCTCAGATTGCCCTTGTCTCCAAAGTTCTCGCCGTAGTCCGTGCAACATGATTTTCTAATTCTCCACTTCGTCCCGCCTCTCTCAGTTTCGCTCCATTTTCTCCTGCTCGTAAGAGGAAGTTGGATTCGGATGACGATGGAAGGCCAAAAAACCAAAGAAGACACGAAGAGCGTACCAGGCTTCATTGAGCCCCCCCAAGAGTCCAACGACCAGCAGCGATGCTTCGAAGCCCACACGGACATCTAATCTCAAGTCCAGCGAGTCGTATGGAGACATCTGATCTTGTTTCTTTCCCCGCTTCTTTGTACTGAGTACTTCAGACTCATACCTCCCTCCTATTTCTTTGTCGTCCAATTATATTTGTAGCTCTATGGAAAGCGCCTTCTCCGGATAACGCATTGTTGCGAGAGATGGCAATGTAGATAGCTTGAAGCCAGGTGGGAGGCCAGAGGTGCAAGCGTGTTGCCATACGAGCCCGGACTTTGAAGTTCTTTTCTCGGCATGGCCTGGATCGTCATTGTATTTCTCTCATAATAACTTGCGGTATACCTTTTCGGCCTCTAAACAGTGTTGGTCTCGCTATATATCAAGACCTACTGCGAATATCTGTAAGCACCCATCGTCTTGCTCCCGTCGCATTCCATTGCTTACTTGAATGACCGCAGCAATGACAGGAGTCTCCTTCGATGCAGAAGAACTGCACCACGGTGCCGTCCGTATTTCATCCCATGATGCGAAGGTGAACTGCGTGGATATGAGAAGATCCATCGACAGGGGTGTCCGTGTAGCGACATTGTCTCGCCACTATGACATCGAAGATTTGACGCTCGGGCTAGAAAAGAAGGATATACGCATTCCGGGTGCTCAGACACATGTCAAACCTCGTCTTATCCGTAAATACGCTCGCATCGTCTTTCGGGATGATGAACTTCCTGTCAACAACTTCAAGTCTCTAGAAAGCCTTTTATGCGCCTTTCGTGATGCTATTGCAGGTGTGTCTGGTTGTAGTCAATTTCTTCTCTGGATTCAAACTTTCTGCGCAAGGTCATCAAAGTTCATGGAGGATTGGCATCTTGCATCGCGACGTCTCTGTCAACAACATCTTCATCAGATGTTTGGATTCCTCGCGTGCCTGTCGTGGGGCTATCGTCGACTTCGACTTTACTTTCACAAGTTCGAGCGGCGCCAGAGAGCGGCCCCGCGACCTTCTGAAGGTATTGTCTTCTGAAACCTCTGGTACACGGTACAGTCTCTCAATGAATGTGGTCCCAGGGTACACGGCCGTTTGAATCAATGAATACTTTGCACAGGTACATTAAAGGGATACGGTCGAGTCCCTTTGACTACCTTGATGACCTAGAATCCTTCTTTTATGTCCTGTGCTGGATATCTATCGGATATAAGGCACCTGGTGTCAAAGTTGACCCCTTCCCAAGGACCCTTTCATATTGGGACGACAGAGAAGTTTACCATGCTGCAGCAGCTAAATGTTGCACTTTTGCTGTGGACGGTGAATTCAACGAATACTTGAGCGAAAACTGCGGGCCCGTATTACGGAAGCTTTTGCTGCGGCTGCATGCGTTCTTGAAGCCGCATGTTTTTCGAAAGGCCGAGAAGGCTCCTCCTGGCGGATGGCCTTCCCTCGAACAACTTGGACCCGCGGCAGAAGAAGATTACCAGACAGTGCTTCAGTTTTTTGACGAAGCTCTAGTTGAGTGCAATGGCGAACAAAGAGAAAGCTCGAAAGAAGTCACCACTGTCGGGCAGCCCGCAGCGTTTGCACATTCTGAGGTCGTGCTGTCTCCTCATCTCCCTGGGCTAGGCAATCATAAAATCCCCGAAGGCAGTCCACCTGTGCGTTTTGCGCGTGGGGCTTTTCCAGCCTCGTCAACTTCTAAGAGGAAGGCAAGCTCGCTTGTTGAAGGAACCCCGATAAAGAAGACAAGGTCACTTCAATGATTGTTCTAGGGACTCAGTGCTGTGAGCAACCGGTTCCGTGCAAGTACTAGTACACGCGTAGGTTATTACTTTCGTCTTTGCCATATTTTTTGCAGGTGTTGCACTGCGTAGAATAGATATAAATATTTGATTGAGGCTGTTGTTTCAGCCTTGGGTCAACGTTCAAGCGTCGGGCAATAGTACTGCAGTACACATCACATACTCTATAATATCGTAGATTGTCTAGACCTACGAAATGCGGCAAGACTGTTCTGACTAGGTAGCCCTTGTTACTTGCTGAGTCCTGCCAACACGAACTGACTGTCATGAATCAGTGTGAGTGACCTTAGGCTTATTGAGTGAGAGTCGGACCGGGACATTGACACGAAACGCGATCACATGACCCTGTCAGTATCACTGGATCAACCGCTCCCTTTTGCTTTATTTTTACAACCATCTTGGCTGGCCCAATGTCCATTGTTCCTTCAAGGCCTCAGTCTTCCACAATACCTGGGCTGTGTTTGACTTGGCCCCAGAGCCACAGTAATACTGTATAGTTTCGATTATGTGAGTTTCTTTTCGTACTTTCCTCCATCTTCGATACTACGTTGACTGACATTCAATCTGCAGACGCCACCAGCGTTTCTGAGCCGCCACCCACACCCAGCAGAGGCGACGAGCCCGAGCCTACTACGCCCCTTGCACAGCTATCTCGTGTCAAGGACCCTCACCTTCATTCGCTCTCTAAAGGGACGCCAATGGGCAGCAGCTCCCACGGACCTGAGGCAGGCTACCAAACAGTCGAAGAGCAGGCAGAAGTCGTATCTGAGGAGCTGCGTGCTAGCATTCACCTTGACAGCGACTTTCACACCAGGGCATTTGTTGGCAAAGTTCCCTCTGACGTGGAGATACGGCAGTTTCTACAGAGCTCTCCTCTGTATGACAACGACAAGCAACGATGGACGGAGATCCCAGAGGTGGCTCCTCAAGAAAACGTCTTATACACACCATTCTGCAACATTCTCAAAGCCATTATCAACTATTTCGGCTACTCTAGCTCGGGGACAGTGATTGACACTCACAATGTCAAGTTGGATCATCTCGAAGGAAACGGCGATAACGAAAAGACCAAAGTCCTGAAATCCTCACCAGATATCATCATTAAGGGACATGGCAGCAACTATTCGCCAAAATCTCTAAAACCCTCCAGGAATGCTGTAGGCTCGGAGGGCGTGGATTACTTGCGCTGCAAGGCGCCTCTAGAAGTCAGGACGTTTGCCAACCGTAGTTTTCATGCCAATCTCATTCAGATCGCCATCTACGCGCGGTGGGTAGTCATCTTCAGCTTAACTTGTTAGTAATTAACCCAATTTCGTAGGCAATGCTTCATACAACAGCATAATCGTAAAGCGGTCTACTCTCTTATCATGACTGAGAGATGCGTCAAGCTCTACATGTTCGACAGAAGTGGCGTAAACCATTCTGTAGACGTCGACCTCCATCACGATGTAGAGGCCTTCGTTCGATTTGTCCTAGGAATTGCGTCGCCCGATGATAGCATTGTCGGTTTTGACACAAGCATCTTCTGGAAAGGCGAAGAACGCTTCCTCCGGAGCGTCGATGCTGAAGGGAACGAGGTTACTTATCAACTCATCAAGTCGGATCCGATATTTTATCGGCGTTCTATACGAAGTCGGGGCACCTTCTGTTGGAGAGGCATCAACCCTGAGACCGGTGAAATAGTCCTCATCAAAGACGCTTGGCGAGTCGCTCTCCGTAGATCGGAAACTGAATTCCTAGACGAGGTCAAGAAACTGGAACTCGTTGGTGTGGTCCACATGGTGGCCTTTCAAGCCGACAGAAAGGACACCATCTCGAACATGAGAGGCATTGATGTGAAGACTCTTCCTCCAGGGGTCACAACCTTCCGCGACCGAGCGTTTGCTCGTATCATATTTCTTGACGGGGGTAAACCAATAGACAAATTCTCATCAAGGGGCGAAATACTCTACGCTCTCAGGGACGCTATCGCAGGTGAGGGGTGCACAGCAAATAACAGTCTTCCCGAAGCTAATGGTGTGCAGGTCATCGGAACCTTTGGGACGCAGGCATACTGCATCGCGATGTCAGTACCAATAACGTCTTGATTGGACACCCGGGTTCGCCTGCAGGTGAGCGCGGTGTCATCATCGACCTTGACCTCGCAATTTGGACCCTGCGGAAAAGTAGCTGCTGGGGATTTGATTTTAGAACAGTAAGTGCTCCTTCCTACGCTTCTTCGCTTCTCTTCATGCCTTTCTCTTAGGGAACGCGAGCGTTTCAATCTGTCAACGTCCTCAATAGTTATGACAGCGAAGCCGGGGTGTACTCTCCACACGACTATCTTGACGATCTCGAGTCATTTTTCTACGTCTTCTGCTGGCTCTGTATGGGCTACGAGAAACCAAAGAAAAGACTGGAGCCTTTCCCCAAGATATTGTTGAATTGGGAGGATGAAGCTCCACGGCGAGCGGCAGCAGCTAAGATTCAAAGTCTCTATTTCATTCCACCTCAGGCAGACCAAGTTATCTCCGACTACTTTGGTCCGGTATTCCGGTCCCTCTTCGTGAAGTTGCTGTCCTTTTTTAAAGGCCCACACGCAATGCGTAAACGTGGTGATACGACAAACAAACCTCCAGGTTCTTGGCCGACGCTAGAAGAGCTTCGCCCTGTCGCCCAAGAGCACTATCAGACCATCCTAGACTTCTTCGATGAAGCTATTGCAGAGTACGAGAAAGAGGAGGCAGCTGCCAAGGCTATGGCTGCTGATGCACCCGCGACGCCAACTGTCCCATCCTTCGCCTCTCCCAGGTCGCCTCTCTCTCCCATTTTTGCTCAATCGAGCCAACCAAACCCCTTCCAAGGCAGTTCACCACTGCGACAGGCATCGATTGCCACAAGCCCATCTTCTCCGACCAGGAAACGAAGGTCGGACCGGGATGATGAAGGAAGTCCCCGGATGAAGAAGCCAAAAATTATATATAAAATCCTACCGGTTTCTCCAAGGAGCCCAAAGGCTAGTTTCAGCGGGAAAAGGGGCGGAAATCGAACTTCCCAGCCGACAACACCATCCAAGCTTCATTTCAGTCAAACGCACGAGGATGATCAATACGGCTTCGGGTGTGTCAGTCTGATTGACTGCAACAGTTGACGGCTTCGTTCTCACTATATTGTATTTTAAATGCCAGATATCTATTCTATCGCATTCCCG
>NHYE01005345.1:0-22872 GCA_002938385.1 Gymnopilus dilepis | reverse complement strand
GACACACCCTTCTCGATTCTATCCGATTTCCATCGTCGTCCATCATCCTCAAGGCATCTGGGGATCTTTTCAATATGCTAAGATAGGACGTGGCTACTTACACCATATTCGAGCATGGCTTTTCAAAGGGCAGTCATCTGCCGGTTGAACGTGCTACAAATCTGTAGACGATACCATGCTTCAGCCACATGTCGAAAGAACGCCACACTCCTGTGGCCATGAACGCCGAGGACCCGGGACACATGCCATTCTAGTATTGCACCTCGCCAATCTTCAATGTTCAACCCAAAATTGGTCAAGTAAAGGGCCGGCTTTGAACTCACATTCTGGATGGTCCCCTTTCAGGCGTTGACTCGTCATCCTTCCACAGTCTTTCGACTCCCTAGACCTTAGTCTCCTGATCACTTCCGACTGCTTGATCACCAATTGGAATTATGGTTTTTCTTCAGCAGACAACTGACAAACAGAAAAGGTCGACCAAGAAGCCCCTGCATAGAAAACATTCTAACAGGCCAGAGGACTTCGACACCCTTCTTGTGCTCGCTCGGGATTCACATCCGCTCATGCGTCAAAAGCCCCAACCTACCTCTCGTCGTTCCAGTGATTCGTTCTCTGCCAATCGGTCCTCAGCCTCCGATGAGGATTCCGATTCCGAAGAAATATGTCTAGAGGACGAGGACGTCAAAATCGCTAAAGCCAGATTGAGACATCGTTCGAAACAAAAACAGCGCCAGCAGCGGCTTAAAGACAGTTTATCTGAGTCAACACGAAAGGCAAGTTCAAACTTTCCGAGCGAAACCTTCGACCAAGGTGGTCCGGAAGAATCCAGTGATTGGCTCTCTCGTCCAACCAAGGACGACTCTGCGTTTGAACCAGTCAATACCTCTGGAAGACTGCTGCGAGAGAAACTAACCTTGGATGATGACTTGCCTAATGATGATAATCGCGCACCCGGAACGCCGTCCACCAGCGAGGACCCCCACCACGACTCTCATCGAGTTGTATCTCAAGACAATATCTTATCAGTCTCATATCAAGCAGGATATTTATGTTTGCCCCTGCCCGCCGGTGAGAATCTCCACCATTATTCTCGTCGACATGTGTCTAAAGAGAATGCATTGTCAGTCCCAGTATGTCCACTACCCGGCATACCTTCAGTTGGAAGGCCTGCGCCATTTTTATCAACCATTCCGGTTCCACCTATTCCATTCATTCCATCTATTCCATTCATTCCACCTATTCCGCCTCCATATGGCTTTAATAGCGCTACAACATCGCCTGACTCCCACTTTGATTGCCTTACGGTGACGCATACCATCTTTCCTGAGGAGCATGGAACGCTGGTGGATGCCAAGGTCCCCATGTCAAACCCGGGCTCGGGAAATCCATCTGCAACCGCTGGCGCTAGTCGTCAACAACAGTGCAGTACAGATGTCGATGATTTTGGCTTGGCAGACCTTTTCAGAGAACCTGGAGACAATGCAGAAAGGGCTTCAACTGGACCAGTTGGACCGCGGATTGAAGAACTCGGAGACATAGCGGTTGATCTGGTTGGTGTCGATTCCCAAGAAGGGCCAACAACGGCTGGTTATCGTGTCCAAGGCAGTGATCCCCAAGACCAACTACCAACTTTTTCATCTGGCGATTCAAGCGCTCTGTCGCAGGTGGCTACTCAGTCGAGATCAGAGAGACAGACCGTTGTGATGGACGAATTTTTGGCGAATCTGCTTGTCCCCATCTCTGACCTGATAAGCGCGATTACCAAGACTGAGGATGTCAAGGGACAAATTGATAATGGTTCTCTTCGTGGGATCGGAAGCTCTACAGCAGGAGGCGACGCAGGCGCCCCTGACACGGCGACAGATGCGACGACGATGAGGGCCCATGAGGGCAAAGTGATGGAATCCACCAACTCTGACCCCATTAGACTCACTTCGCCTTCGGATGACACAGGTAAATCCGGAGGCAATGTCGTCCGGACGGTGGTCGGCAGGCAAAGGGCAGCATCTCTGGTTCGCGAAGTTTCATATGCTGCCAGTGCAGGTCTGCCGAAGGGGATAGTGATCAATGTAGTACATGTTCACAATTACTCAGGATCCCCGTACCAAACGGTCAACTGTAAGTCTTTTTCCTATTATTTCCCGGGGGTTCATAATAAATCATCAATAGGTGGCAGTAAAGTTCAAGGAGCGGATACATACAACGGAAGCTTCACTGGCGCTACGCTTGGCGGTAGCGGCAACACCAACAGCGTCGCCCACCATAGTACGTAGAATTTATTAATCAGAATAAGGTCTCAAGCGTACTTGCAATCACCTTAGGCCAGCTCACAATACCCCGGCTTGAGGACGTCGATGTCCCCGACAAGAATGCTGCTCAAAAAGATAAATAAGTCGTTTCGGCGCCTCGCGATTACGATCGTACGAACTGTTAAACAAAGGAAGGTGTCAGCAGATGTTGAATCAGAGGCGCAGGGCGCCATACAAAGCGAATCTTTCGAGTCTCTCTGTACTATTTGCCGTCTTGTCCATCTATCGTCCACCTCCAATTTAATGCTCTTTAGAATGACCTATTGCTCTTCGGTGAAGTCTTAGGAGAGAGGCGGAAGCTCGATATCTGTCGGTTGTGACACATGATTTGGGGGATTTCATGTCCTGACTCGGTGTTAGGCACAGTGCGCGAAAAAAAAATCAGTGACAGGAAATTAGGAAAGGGGAAGCCGAAAGGATTGTAGAGGATTGTGTCCTAGTGAACGTTCACTTGTGTGAACGAAAGAGGACAATGACGTGATTGGACAGATGCGCTACCACGGGCCGGAATCCACGTGCGGGACTTCTTTGATCGGTGCACAGACCTTTTCTCATTCCGTTCGTCACAGCAAGGATGCCAGTCGACAACGCCGACTCCATCCACGGCTCCCCCGCCAGATCTCGCAGACAGTCTCCCATGGACGCCCACGCCTACTCCTCCCTCGACCGCCCGCTCAACGTCACCGACGCCCTCACCTACCTCGACGCCGTCAAGGTCCGCTTCCAGGACCAGCCCGATGTCTACAACCACTTCCTCGACATCATGAAGGAGTTCAAGAATGAACAGTGCGTCTGCTCGTGTCTGCGTGGCTGGTTGTGTCTCACTGATGACTGTGCTGCTCGTGCTTGTAGGATTGATACCCCCGGCGTCATCAAGCGCGTCTCGCATCTGTTCAATGGCCACCCGACCCTCATTCAGGGCTTCAACACGTTTTTGCCTGTGGGCTACTGGATAGAGTGCTCGATGGACCCGCATGAGGCTGGCTTCATCACCGTCACCACACCCAGCGGCACTACCCTTCAGACGACCAACAACGGCCCGGGCAGGGCTTTGTCATGGTCCACTGCGCCTAGCGCACCTCCTCCACGTCATGAACCTGGTCCCGGCTATTGTACGTTTCCTTGCTACAAATCTCTTCATTGCTTGTACCTTACTTTCTACTCGTCAGTTGGACCGAATGACCATGGAGCCCTCGCTCCCCCTCCCGTGCCCTCTCCCGATCCCCGAGCTTACGGAATGGATGGTCAGGCCATCGAACCAGCAGTGCAATACGTACAGAAAATCAAACAGCGATGTGATCCGGAGACCTATCGACAGTTCCTCGACATCCTCTCCCGTTACCACCACAAGCCCGATACCATCGACGAAGTCCGTATTTTCTCTTTTGTTCCTTTCCCCGAAACTTTGTTCATATTCTAGCCCACCGTCTCTAGGAGGAAGTCTCGAGGCAGATCGCCCGCCTATTCAAAGATGCCCCCGACCTGCGCGCCGACTTTCGCGTCTTCATGCCCGATCGCAGCCAGCAGCTCATGGACGACGTGCCTTCACACGCACGTGACAGAGAGAAAAACCGCCGCACCAAACTCGATTCCGCTGCCAGTCCGATGAACGTCAACGTCCAGCCCGCCCCGTCGCAAAAGCGGAAGCGGAAAGCCCCCGAAAAAGAGCGCGAGCGAGAAAAGGAGAGCACGCCGGCCAAGGCTGCGCCGCCCCCTGCCAAGGTGTGTGCTTGGTGCTGATCGTCGTCGCATCTTGCGTTGTGGGAGACTGATTTGATTGTGCTTTTGATCAGAAACCGAAGCATGCTGCTCCCGCGCAGGACGTCCCGCCGCCGACGTATAATCAGAAGCATGCTATAACCTCGAATGCTGCACCACCGCCCGCTGCGATCCCTCCCTCGCCTCGTCGTGCCCACCACGCTTTACCCCCGCCCCATCATGTCCAACCGCATCCCCAATCTTCTATGCGGGCCACTGCAGCCCCTCACCCGGCAGACGACACCCACTTCTTCGACCGTGTCAAGCATGCTTTGGATAACAGGGATCTGTACAACGAGTTCTTGAAGCTCGTCAACCTCTTTGCGCAGGACTACATCGATACTGCTCGTCTGGTGAAGGAGAGCAAGAACTTCCTTGGAAATACAGAGCTTTATAAGCAGTTTCGGGAGATCCTTGGATGGGATGAGAAGAAAGAGAGGGAGCACTTCTTGAAAGAGCAGAGTGAGAGGAGTGGGTGGGCGAAGCCTTCTATTGTGGGCTTGCCTGAGAGACCTGGAAGGGTCGACTTGAGCGAGAAGTATGGGAGCTATCGCAGAGTCTCGCCCAGTGTAAGCTTCCTTCTTTCGTCTGACAGAGCATACATTGACCTCTTTGCACAGGCCGCCAACGTGACATGCTCAGGGCGAGACGAGATGTGTCGCTCCGTCCTCAACGACGAATGGGTCTCCCTCCCTTCATGGACGAGCGAAGACTCGGGCTTCATCTTCCACAGAAAGAACATCTACGAAGAGGCCCTGCACCGCTCCGAAGAAGAGCGACACGAATACGACTTCCACATCGACGCCATCTCGCGGACCATCGGCATCCTCGAGCCGCTCAACAACAAGATCGCCTCGCTCGCCTCCGCGGAGGACCGCGCGTCGTTCAAGCTGAAGCCGAATCTCGGCGGGCAGTGGAAGGCCATCCACCAGCGCGTGATCAAGAAGATATATGGGCGCGAGGCGGGGCTGGAGGTCATCGCCGCTATGCAGGACCAGCCGACGCATGCGATCCCTGTCGTGTTGGCGCGTCTCAAGCAGAAGGAGGACGAGTGGAAGAGGGCCCAGCGGGAGTGGAATAAGGTGTGGCGGGACGTGGATGCGAGGAATTACTTGAAGAGTTTGGATTGTCAAGGCGTGATGTGGAAGGTGAAGGAGAAGAAGGCCCTGGGGGTGAAGAGTTTGGTATATGAGATCGAGGCGGCGAGGGAGGAGCAGCACTCGAGAAGAGCGATGATGGTGGATCGCAGTTTTGAGAGGACGCGGCCGCGGTATCAGATGCTGTTTGCGTTTGGGCCTGAGGAGGGGGGCGAGCGCGTTTTCGCTTCGTTCACTGAGCGGAGCGAGAAGGGCAAAGAGAGGGAGAAGGAGGCCCCCAAGGAGAAAGAGGACAAGACGATGCCCGTCCTCCAAGACGCCGTCAAGCTCATCTTCTCCTTCCTCGACCGCACCCAGGGGCAGCTGAGCGCCCTCGAGCGCAAGCGCATCGAGAACTTCCTGCGGACGTACGTCCCCCTGTTCTTCGCCATCGGCACGGTCGAGTTCAACTCTGGCCTGGTGCACCACGATACGGTGATGGAGTCGGAGGGGGACGCGGGGAGCGATGTTGGTGAGGACGCCGAAGCCGCCACCCTTGTTCCGCCTGCTGCTGGTACGAGCGCGGGGGCGGGGGCGGTGGGGCCGAATGGGACTGGGACTGGGAACGGGAACGGGAAAGGCAGGAATGGGCGTAAACACCAGTCGACACACTCCTCGGGGGGCGATTTGAGGAAGAAGCTTTTGAAGAGTGAGCAGGCCAAGTCGACTTCGGGGAGGAAGACGAGGGGCGGGGGCTCCCCTGCTGTGTCGCGGTTTGCGTCGCCTGTTGTGTTTCCGAGTGCGAGTGCGGAGGCCGAGGCGGCTGGGGGCGCGGGTGCTACTGGATTAAACATTCAAAGCGGGCAGTCAGGAGATATGGTGTTTGTGTACCCTAGTGGGGCTGGGAAGAGGAGCAGTAAGATTGGGAATGTGTTTTTTACGAATACGACGTTCTATGCGTTGATGAGGTTGATGGAGGTATGTTTTAGTCTTCCTTTCCCTCCTCATTCTTTCTTTTCGATTCATACTAATTCTTCTTTTTCTCCTATCTTAGATACTCTACTCAAGACTCAAGCTCTTCAAGAACCTCTCTGCCGAGCTGGCGAAGAAGGCCGAGGAGAAAGCCAAGGCCTCTGGTTCCAGTGCCAACGCCAATGGTGCTTCGTCTTCGTCTTCCTCGTCCGCATCGGCCGCAGGCGTGGTGGACAAGAGGCATTATTACGATATCCTCCTCGGGCAGTGCGAGGCGTTGTTCACGGCTGAGCTCGAGCAGACTGCGTTTGAGGACCAGATGCGGGTTATGTTTGGATACAAGGTAAATCAATATCCCATATTCCTCCTGTTATCCGTCTTTTCTCCCTCAACGTCAACGCTGATCACCCTCTAAAATTCTAGGACGCATACAAGATCTTCACCGTCGACAAAGTCATCAGCGCCATCATCAAGCAGGTGCAGAACGTCATCGCGGACCCGAAGAGCCAGGAGCTGCTGGAGCTGCTGAAGAGGGAGCGGTCGTTGATGGCGCCTACGACGCAGGATCGCACGAATTATCGGCATCAGGTTGAGAATATCTTGGGGCCGGATGAGAATGTGTTTAGGATTGATTGGGTGGGTTTTTTGGTTTCTTTTCTGAGGGTAATGGGGATGGGTTTGCTCATTGTAATTTTTGATTTTGTAGCTCTCGGAGTCGAAGACGATGACGATACAGCTGATTGGGAGGGATGATGCCACTTTTGACGATTCTGAGCAGTTGTCGGGGAGGTGGCAGAGTTATATTGATGCTTATGTCTCTGTACGTAGTTTTGGCTGGGATCATTGGGTATAGGGCAGAGGCTGACTTGTTTCACAGGGTGATTCGACGGATGGCATATTGCATTCAAGAGTCAGACGACCTTATCTACGAAGGTAATTTATCCCTGCCCCTCTCCCCTTATATGCGTGAATAACGCCTCTCATTCTATCTAGAAACCTCCCCGCCGCCGTGCGCGAGACCCAACCGGACGTCTCCTCCCAAGACGGCCTCGAAATCAAAGTCTGCGTGCGGACATACCGCCTCTTCTACGTCTCCAAGACGGAGGACATCATGTGGAAGCATCGGACCAAGGAGGAGATGGAGCGCAATGCGGTGGGGTTGAAGAGGAGGAATGTGTCGAGACGGAAATGGTTGAAGGAGGGGGTGGAGCGGCTTGTGAGGGAGGCGGAGGAGAGGGAGGAGAGGGAACGGGAGAGGGAGGGTGGGGGTGGGGAGGGGCAGGTGGTGGCACTGGAGCAGCAGCAGCAGAAAGCGCAGGGTGAGGCTGCGGGCGTGGAGAAAACTAAGATTGAGGCGGTTTCTCCGCCAGTCGAGCCGCCCCGAGCTGTGAAGGAGAACACGCCTACAGCGGGTAGTCAGGCGGCTGTCGTCCCTGCCTCGGCTCCTTCTTCGTAGTTGCTTGACCCTGCTCGCTCCTTCTGGTATAGATGCTGGGATGGATGCTGCGAGTCAGCGCCCATGCCGTACAGATTGGCTGCGTTTTGATTTTCGTCGATATATGCGCTCTTATTCTTATTCCTTTCGTATTGGGTTTCACGGGTTTCTGGTTATTCTGTAGACTTGTCAGTGTGTACCATAGATATTCTATTCATCTTGCAATTGGTTTAGTCCTCTTGGAGTCCTGAGAGCGCCGCTTCCCTGCGCTTCCCACTTGGGATTATCCTGGCGCGTCGTTTCACTCATTCATTTGGACTTTCGGGTTGGCTTTCGGGCCGAACCTTGCACGCTCAGGCTCAGATGTATCTTCTTTTCATACCACACAGCACCATCTGACTGCGATTGGTCAACCCCGAGGGCTTTTTCTCACTGGTGTCTTGTACTTATAGGCGAACTGGGAATGAAGCTACGGGTACTCTCCTACGACTCTGGGTCCTGCACTGGATAGGATGTCTCCTCCCCTCACGAAGCTCTATATCAACGGCCAATGGGTCCCCTCTAGCACAGGAGAGACCTTCGAAGTCCGGAACCCCTATTCCGGGGAAGTCGTCGGCTTGTCCTCCTCTGCGTCCAGCGCGGACTGCAAAGCGGCGGTCGAAGCCTCCGCGGAGGCGCTCAAGACATGGCAGCACACCCCGCTCACCGTGAGGCGGGACATCTTCCTCAAGGCCGCGCAGATCCTGCAGGGCGAGAAGTACAAAGCGAAGATCGAGCAGGCGATCCAGGAGGAGACGGCCGCGGCGGAGTATTGGGCTACGTTCAATTGGGCGGCGCCGATCAATACGCTCAAGACGCAGGCGGGGAGTCTGGCGTTGTTGAATGGCGAGTTTTATCCTTCGGGGAGTGTGCCTGGTGCGCAGGTTATTGCTAGGAGGCGGCCTATGGGTGTTGTGTATGTCTTTTCTGTGGTTTTGGGTTTCAATTGGTGCTCATGGTGCTTCGTGAAGATTTGGAATTGCGCCTTGGAATGCACCTGTCGCATTGGCCCTCAGAGCTATCATGGTCCCCATCCTCAGCGGGAACACGACTGTCCTCAAAGGTTCGGAGTTCAGCCCGCGGTCTCAGTCCATCGTCGTGGAATTATTCGAGGAGGCTGGGCTGCCTGCAGGCGTCATCAACTTCATCTCGATCTCGCCCAAGGACACGCCTGCTTTGACCGCAGAGATCATTGCTCATCCTGCTGTCAAGTGCATCAATGTAAGGCAATTTTTTGGAAATCATATAGAGGAATATTGGTGTTGATATGTTTCCTTCTTCTAGTTCACTGGCAGTGATCGCGTTGGCAAGATTATCGCGATGGAGGCTGCGAAATTCCTGAAGCCTTGCGTGCTTGAGCTGGGAGGGAAGGCTCCTGTCATCGTAAGTTCCTTCATTTATTAAGCCTTGATACCCAGTGTTTTATCACGGCTCAGGTCCTGAACGACGCCGATGTCGAAGAAGCCGCTAGAGTTATAGTCTCTGGCTCGATGTCCAACTCTGGTCAGGTAAGCACTTTCCTGCTTGTTCGAACAACAATATTCAAGCCCTTAATGCACCCCATTCTGCAGATCTGCATGGCCTCAACCCGCGTAATCGTCCAAAGCGGCGCCGCAGACACCCTCATCTCGCACATCAAACAACGCGTCGCAGCCCTCCGCGCCGGCGACGTCCAGAACGACAAGGGCGTCTCCCTGGGGCCGCTCTTCACCGAGGCGTCGGCGAAGAACGCCATCAGCACGGTCAAGGACGCGCTGGACAACGGGGCTGAGCTGATCCTGGGGGATTTGGCGGTTAGCAAGGCCGTCGTGCAGCCGCATTTGGTGGGGAATGTGAAGCCGGGGACGAGGTTGTGGGATCGGGAGACGTTTGCACCGGGTTTGTGCTCAGTTTCTGCTGGCTAGTGAGGTGGCTGGGCTCATGATGGGTTTATTTCAGTTCTTTCCTTTGCGGTCGTGGATACCGTCGACGAGGCTGTTGATATGGCCAATGCGTCTGAATATTCGCTCTCTTCAGCCATCTGGTCGAATGACGTCTGGGCTGCCCAGAATATTGCGACTCGCATCAATTCAGGTATGCAGGAGTATATTGTGTTCGGGCATGAGTTAACTCTTTTTCTACAGGTTACTGCAACGTGAATGGTCCCACTGTCCATTCGGAGCCTATTGATTCGCTTGTTGGGCTCGGGTGAGTGACCTTCCATGAGATTAGACCGGAATATGTTTCGCATGCTCATGTTTATTTTGCTCAGTGGTCCCTCGGGATATGGTCGATTCCACGTTGAAAGCTTCACTCATAAATGTGTGACTGTTGTTCACCCGCTCGGAAGGAAGCTGCCTCTCGTTGGTTGAGGTGTTTTAACAAGGAGTTAAGAGTCTTTTGATGAGTACCTGCTTCAGTCGGCAGATATAAGTGACGTAAAGAAGATATTGATGGGACCGCAATTTGTATAGGCAGTTAAAATCGCTTTTGAACATATCAGCGTTGAACCGACCTGAGCAGATTGGTTGACCTTTTGTCAAGCGTCACCGGCAGAGATCTTCCATTATGATTGTATGAGATATGCGATACATTGACTATATTGTCATCTTCAATGAACGCAGTAGAGTATGTGAGATTTTCAAACGTAGGAAACCACAACAGTGCGCTTGCGTTGACCCCTGAATTACTTCCCTGTCTCGCCATCAGACATCTTACAAAAAAGGTGTAAAAAGGGAGTGACGGCCAAAAAAGAATGGACACATTGGGAATTGAACCCAACACCTCTCGCAAGTACTTTCTGCTGCTTGTCTTCAATCTGAATGCAAAGCGAGCGTGATAACCAACTACACCATATGCCCTGTAAATCCGCACGTGAGGAGCTTATGCCAGCACGGGGGAGGACGAATACGGAAATTTTTACCAAAATTGGTCAAGGAAAAATTTGCTGCACGCGACAGCTTGGGTTTTGGCTTGGGCGGCTCTTTGGTTGACCTCTGCTGGGACAAGAATGGTTGCGAAGCCAAAAAGCATGGACACATTGGGAATTGAACCCAACACCTCTCGCATATTACATAGCTCTACCAAATTTTGCTATCTGATGCTAAGCGAGCGTGATAACCAACTACACCATGTGCCCTGTGGGTTTGGGTTTTGAGGTGGTCGATAGGATGAGAGGGCAAGATCGGTACGAGAAACTGGTCCCTGCGGGCTGTGCTTCAGAGGACAAAGCAAGTCGAGGATCAAGTAGGGGTGTTAAGTTGGATTTCGCTGAGGACAGCGGCATTTCAAATGGCTGGGGAGGCGTGTTAATAAAGTGTACGTCTTTATATAAGCAGCAACTATCCGCTAAGAGTATGCGCGATTTCGACGATTAGCCAAGTGACCTCGCCATAGGCCCGGTCCCTTGCCGGTCCCAGCGTCCAGCCGAGCCGCGTCAATGTTAAGATTTGTTGATGTTGTCGATTAGGCGCAAATTTGTAGTTCACACTTTGCCTTCGTCGACGTACAACAGAGCAGCAGCATCGGCCGTGGTGCTCGAGAATCCCATACCCAACCTCTTAGTTGGTTGCTGCACGTCGAAGCCCACAACGTCAGCCGCAGAGGCTAGATACAATTTCCTGGGAAAACCAACAAAAGAATTCTCACGCATTGAATCATCGTGTATCGACGACCATCTTGACCACAACGTCTTAGCTCATCAGGCTCAAGGCCCAACTGGCAACGCTTCTTCGCTTGATGGCGGCAGGAATTCTTCGAACCGTCCCCCTGGTACTTGGATAGCCAGACTGATAACCAATGTCTGTGCCAACAGCCCTCAGCAACCTTCGTTCAGTCTCGTTTCTGGTCTGGTGCTTGATCAAAGCTGATCAAAATCAAGCTGTCATTACTTCTGACCTGGTGCTGTCGCATTATTGCGCAAGAGGGTCTCTCAGCATGTATGGTGTCCAACAACCTTATGGATGCAATCGGATTTTGTGGATTCAAAAGGAAGGTCACGGAATCTCTTGCGAAGTTGCCGTTCTTCGATCCAACACGTTTCCCAAGACTCTTCGTGTTTATTTAAAATTCGCGGTGTTACTCTAACTCGCTTCACTGAGGTATTCGAATGCTTGTCGGACGACTCTGAAGATTCAACTCGTCCGTGGAGAACGGCATCTGAAATCATCCGGACGATTCAAAAGTTCTACTGCATCGTGTCGTGGTCTATTCTATGCAGAAACCAGACACCATTGGTGGCTTAGTCTTTAACCGCCTTGCGGTCCCTCTTTATGACATCTCGAACCCTATGACGAGATCTGTGGGCAGTTCTCTGAAGTCCGCTGCGCAAGTTTACGTTACCGACCTTCGAGCTCCTCAGGGTCAGCTGGTAACATTATCACATCGCCTGAACTTAATTTGGCCCGGCGGTTCTTCGGTATTGTGGCTTGTTCGAAGTTGGTAAAGTCCATTGTCAAGGATGCGCCACAAGGTCAAAGAGGCCAGTGTATCCAGACGGAGCTACAGATGACGCCAGTCCGCTGTGGCTCATCGATTCCACCATCTGTCATATCGTTTGACGTTCTCCAAGGTTTACCACTTACACCCCGGCTGACATGCACAGGTCGTATGCTAGGGCCCTTTTCTGTAAGCCTTGGCTATCATTATCGTCTGATATTGGTAGGGCACTGCCAAATGACATACTGCACCGGCAAAGGGCTGATCACCTTGGAATGGATATTCAAGGTGTTTTCCGTCAGTGATATCTATAAATTCACACCGCCTATCGAGTGTCTTTCACTTACTTGAACATCCAAAGCTAGACGATCTCTAAGACAGATGTTGGAGGCTTACAACGAACTTTTGCCTGTCTCTGGCAATGTGCTATTGCTCGTGGTTGTCATACTGTCTTGGATGTATTTCTTCTTCAATTCGTTCACCTACAAGGTCCGTATAAACTCTCTTGCGTCGAAATATCAAGTCTAAGTCCTGTTAGCTCAAGCACATCCCGACTGTCGGAGGGTCGTCCAATATCCTCTTGTCGTACATCAGTTCCTTGCGTTACAACTTCCATGGACAAGAAATGATTCAGGAGGGGTATGAAAAAGTGGGTAGTTGCAGAAAATATAGAAGTCAGCGGCTGACCGCCCACCCAGTACAAAGGCTCGGCTTTCAAGGTTCCGACTATGACTAGGTGGCTAGTTGTAATCAGCGGGCCTCAAATGCTCGATGACGTGCGCAGAGCAAGTGATGAATATATGTCTCTAGATGCCAGTGAATCCGAGGTTCATTTTTATGCTTACAGTTGAGTATGTACTCCCTGTTGCTGACCACCGCCTGAACAGATACTTCAATCGAAGTACACTGCCGGCAAGGCAATTCACTCTGATCCATGGCACGCCAACTTTTTTCGAGCGCCTCTGACCAAACATCTATCAAATCGACATGAGGGCATAGTGGAAGAAGTACTGAGCGCCGCTGAAGACATCTTTCGAGGATTGAAAACTGGTGCGATAAAACCTGCTATATTACGACTACTTCGTCTAAGACTTCACATGATGCAGACGGTTTCCAAGTAACGGTCCACGAAATTGCGAAGAAAATCATTGCTAGGGGAAGCAGCCATATCTTCGTCGGATTGCCTCTGTGTGAGACCGTACCTCTCTAATCTGCTGGTGATTATTATCCTCATACCTAGAATCAGGCAGGAACGCCGACTATCTGCAGCTCAGCGAAAAGTTCACTATGGAGGTATTCTTGAGTTCTCACCTTATAAATGTATTTCCTAAGGTCTTCCATCCGTAAGCATTTGTTGCTATTATGTTCGACACAGATTCATTCTGATGCTGTACACCTACCAGGATACTTGGTTGTTTGATTACGGGCAAAGTTACAAAGACTGTCAAGCAAGTGGAGAACTACATTCGACCTTTGGTTCAAATTCACACAAATCAAAAAGTCCAATCTGAAGAAACTGTCGACAACGAATTTGTAAGACATGATTCTCTCTCTTGTATATTGACCGATATGATCTATCTCAAAAAATTTCAAGGGCAACCTTGTAACCTGGATGGTTGACGAAGCAATGGCATCCGGGAGGCCTATAGACCTGGATGATCTCACAAGGCGTATCCTCGGAACAAATTTTGTCTCCATAAGCTCCATGGCGGCTGTGAGTTTGGGTTCTCATGAGAGTGGCACCCGCTCTGAGTTATATCGTTCTGACTCTCTTCGTGATTCCAGGCCTTGACCGACGCTCTATTCAATCTTGCTGCTTATCCAGAGTATGCGTCCCCTTTGCGCCAAGAAATTGAATCTGTGGTCGGAGCAGAAGGCTGGAATAAAATTTCCGTTGCGAAAATGGTCAAGGTCGACAGCTTTATTAAGGAAACACAACGGCTCGGAACGGGCGGAGGTACGTTCGGATGTTTATGTGTTCTGTAGAATCAAAGCTGACATATCCTCCTCCTCTACGGACTCGTAGTTACTGGGAACAGACAACTTTTGAAAAACTTCACATTTTCAAATGGAATATTCTTGCCAGCCGGCACTTATTTCGCATTCGCTAGCCATTCCACTCATCGGGACGAGGTCAGAAAAAGTCTGCCAAATACATTTTATAGCTATCTGACTCGAGAATTTCGTCAGGCATTTTACAGCAATTCCACTGAGTTCCAAGGATTCAGGTTTTCTGATGTGGCCCCAGAAGAAGTGGACGACCCAAAACACCAAATGGTCTCTCTAACTCCGGAATATCTCATTTTCGGGAGTGGCAGGCATGCTTGGTCAGTTTTATCAACTGGTTACTTCATCTGGCACCACTTTTTCTGATATAAGTTGTACTAACGCCATGACTAGTCCTGGTCGCTTTTTTGCAGCTTTCGTACTCAAGATAGCCTTTGCATATATCGTGCTCAATTACGATGTTGAGTTCCCGGAGAACGGACGACTTCCTGATCACTGGTGGTTCCAAACTGTTTGCCTGCCTGATGTCAAGGCGGAACTGATATTCAAGAAGCGATTGCAGATGGGCTGAATCGCGTGGATGGGTTTCGTAGTCGGCAGTGTGCTATCTGAACGCAAGAATTTAGATCTCGGATCCTGCATAGTGCGTCAGGCAATGTAAACGTAAATTTGCCTCCCTCGATTCTCGAATCTCACCGTATGGGGCGGAATCAAGGCGGAATGAATACTTACCTTTGATCTGCGCCGAACTGTTCAGAGGCGCAAAATCACTCATGACTGCACAGATGATATGTACGCCGTGTCATAGAACGGTCCACAGCGGAAGTCTGCTCATAATCTGCCCAAAATCTGCCTACAAGAAACTTTTCGGGGAGGGCGCAATAATCCGAGTCGATATCTGATCATAAGCGGATGTGGTTTACGTAATACTGACGTTACCCACAGCTTTTGACTTTTCGCGGGTCGCACGTGATGCCCACCTTTAGCTAAGCAACTGGTTCGTTTTGCGGTTCGACCCAACAATTGGCCGCGTTATTGTGAAGCGTGGCCCATTCTTACACCACCACCATCTCCCCTCCATCTCCCCTCCCTATACCTGTCTTCGAGGCCCCACCGCCCCTCTGCCTTCCCGTAACCGTCCTTTTATCACGCAGGGCTTACCTGCGGACCCGGACGCGCCTACTGGCTAGTCCGGAAGGGGTTAGTATACCGCAGGCGACGTCGACGACGCGTTTACGACCCCACGGACGTGCCCTTTTAACGCGGTAGCCCCAGTAGGCATCTGAGAGAAGGTTTTCGCGTGGTAGTCAGGTTTGGTGGGCTTCGAGACGCGTCATAACGCGTTCTAAATGTGCTTCAAAATTCATGTGTCCCCTTCGCACAACCTCATCCACTACTACCACTACTATCCTCCCTGCTTCTCCTTTGTATTGTCTACATCCTGTTACTTACTTGTTATATATGAATGATATAAGTTTTTATGTTGAAAACTCAATGACCTCTGAGCTTGTACCATTGCAAAGCTTTCTTCTTGTAAACTATGCAGTAGAATCACTATTTCTCCTTCTCTTCCTCGAAAAACTTAAGCATTTTTGAGCTGTGTTTGCCGTGGGACCGAACTGGTTCAGTAGTTATGTAAGGTAAAATGTCACGTGCGACCCGCGAAAAGTCGCCAACTCTTACCCACTGATCTCAACGTCAAAGCTAACGAAGGCCCAGCTGCTATACTTACACTCTCGCAATGTCCTTCTGGTCTCCGCGGAAAAGTTAAATCTTGCTGCCGCGTCAGCAATCTTTGTATCTATGTCGCTCCGGCTCTAGGGTTTGTATTACCTCCCTGCGGGCACCGCCGCTTTATCGCACACTGCACAGATGATTCTTTCAAGCTGGCTTGCCGCTTAACTGGTGACTACCAGTCCTGGAGGCGCGATCGAACAACAATTTGTTCAGTCAAGATGAAGGCGCGCAATCCCTTGTCAGAACGTCATTCTGAGTCGGCGCAGACCGTTTCCGCTCTTTCGAAACCTAGGAACGCCGCCGCCGCGGCGTTTATCTCAAAATGGTTGCTTTCTCTAGTCCTGCTTCGTTATGACGGTCTCTGTCAGTCTGAGCGTTTTAATGCATGTCGGACGACTCTGAAGATTCGATTTGTCCGTTCTGAACGGCGTCTCTCATTACTCAAACGGCACATTGAGTAATATTAAGAAGCTCTTTCGCATCATGCCATGTTTATTTTGGTCTACCTCCTCATCAGAAAACCAGAAACCACCTTGCATTCCCTCACCATGAATCTTGAACTCTATCTCAAGGACTGCGAGAAGGTTACGTTACCGTCTTTGACACCCCATCGGTTGGCACCTGGCAAAGATTCTTGCGTCATGTTGATACAGCCAGGCACTTCTTGGACATCGTGGCTAGCTCCAAGTTGGTGAGTTCAGAAGTTGTCGAGAAAGCGTCACAAAGCCGAAGAGGCCAATGTATCAAACTTGGGCTCTCCCATCAATTCCACCATCTGTCATATCGTTTGACGTTCTCTCCAAGGTTTACGACCTGTTCCCCAGCTGACATGCACACTGGCAGATCGTATGCTATGACCCCTTTATTCAACTCTTGAATATTATTATTGCCTGATATTGGTGGGATACTGCGAATCCAGAGACAGCAACGGCAAATGGTCGGCGATCTCAGATTGGTGTGTTCGAAGGTGCTTTCCATCACTATAAATCTATGCCGTTCATAAAACCTTTTCATTCAGCGGAACAAGCAACTTCCAGGATAATGTTTGGCACCTACACCATACCTTTTCCTATCTCTGGCAATATGCTATTGCTCGTGGTCGCAATATTGTGTGCGACCTACCTTTTTTTCAATTCGTCTACCTATAAGGCCGGCATGACCTCTTTTATTTCGAGATATCAAAGCTAATATCGCCTCATTAGCTTAAGCACATACCAACTGTCGGCGGGTCATCCAATATCTTCTTGTCGTACATCAGTTCACTGCATTTCAATTTTCATGGACAAGATGTGATCCAGGAGGGTTATGAAAAGGTACGTAGGCTGTAGCAGAAAATCTAGAAGCGAGGGCCTGACCGTTCACCCAGTACAGGGGCTCGGCTTTCAAGGTTTCGACTATGACGCGGTGGCTAGTTGTCGTCAGCGGGCCTCAGATGGTGGATGACGTCCGTAGAGCCAATGACGACTACATGTCGTTGGATGCTAGTGAATTCGAGGTTCGCTTCTGACAGGCGCGATCAAGTCCACTTTTCCTGGAGCTGATCCCTACTTCTGCATAGATGCTTCAAGCAAAGTACACCGTCGGAAAGGCATTTCACTCGGATCCGTGGCACGCCAACTTCCTTCGAGCGCCTTTGACCAAATACCTGTCACACCAACACGAGGCCATAAAGGAGGAAGTATTTTCTGCCGCTCGAGACGTCTTTCAAACTGTGGGACCTGGTACAATGGATCTTGCATTGCTACACTACCCTTTCTGACATCCCCATTTTGCAGACGGCTTTCAGCTAGCGGCACACGATATTGCGAAGAAAATTATTGCTAGAGCAAGCAGCCGCATGTTTGTTGGACTACCCCTGTGTAAGACCGCATGTCTCTAGTCCAGCCGTAATTATGCTCATAACCCTTGATTTCAGGCAGGAATCCAGACTATCTCCACCTCAGTGAAAAGTTTACCATGGATGTGTTCTTGAGTTCTCACATCATCAACGTATTTCCAAAGGTCCTACATCCGTAAGCATTTATCGCTATGTTCAGCTCGGTCCTATGCTTATGCTATGTGTCCCTACCATTTCATCAGTTTACTTGGCCGCCTAATTGCGGGCAAAGTTACGAAGACGGTCAAGCGAGTGGAGGTTTACGTCCGCCCTTTGATTGAAGCTTACATGAAACAGAAAATGCAGCAGGAAGGGAAGGGTGACAACGGCATAGTAGGGCATTAATTCATTTCCTGATATTTGTTGCATCTAATTCGCCTCACTCAAGGGCAAGCTTGTAACCTGGATGATTGATGAAGCAATGGCATCAGGGAGACCCATAAACACCGACGATTTCACAAGACGTATTCTCGGGACAAATTTTGTGTCCATTGGCGCTATGGCGGCTGTGAGTCCTCACGAGCGCTAGCCACGAGTCATCTCTCGTCGTCTAACGTGCTTGATTTCAGGTCTTGACAGACTCTCTATTCAATCTTGCGGCTTATCCAGAGTATGCGTCTCCTTTGCGCAAAGAGATTGAATCAGTTGTCGGGGCAGAGGGCTGGAACAAATCCTCCGCTGCTAAAATGGTCAAGGTTGACAGCTTTATGAAGGAAACTCAGCGGCTTGGAACGGGCGGGTGTATGTTTAGATCGTCCTGTCTTGGTGCATCAACACTGAAATGCCCCCCTTTACGTTGCTCCGGAAGCGACGGGAAACAGAAAGCTCATGAAGGACTTCACTTTTTCGAATGGCGAATTCTTGCCAGCCGGCACTTATCTTGCATTTGCTAACCACGCCACTCACCGTGATCAGGTAAGAATTATGTGTTGGAGGTCTACAGTCAGCCGAATTGAAGCTCCCGGAAGGAACTTTACAACAATCCTACTGAGTTCCGAGGATTCAGGTTTTCTGATGTGGCCCCAGAAGAAGTGGACGACCCCAAACACCAAATGGTATCTCTAACTCCGGAAAATCTCATTTTCGGGAGTGGCAGGCATGCTTGGTCAGTCTTATCAACTAATTCTTTCACCACCTTTTTTATATAAGTTATACTAACTCCATGACCAGTCCCGGTCGCTTTTTTGCAGCTTTCGTACTCAAGATAGCCTTTGCATATATTGTGCTCAATTACGACGTCGAGTTTCCGGAGAACGGTTGCCTCCCTGATCACTGGTGGTTCCAAACTGTTTGTTTGCCCGATGTCAAGGCGGAACTGGTATTCAAGAAGCGATTGCAGATGGGCTAAAACACATGGACTGGCTTCATAGTGATAGTGTAATGTTTGATGGCGACCTCCGAGCCTTACCTCAGGCTCCTATGTACTAACCATAATAAATGGGAAGCGCACCTCCGTTGGTTTTTGATATCATGATGTGTACGGCTGGGAATGAATAATCTTTCGTAACTCTCGTTCTGCGGGCTGGTCCGAAGTGTTCGAATTTGGCGGAATAGCTACATATGTCTCCTTCGCAATTCGAGCAAAAAGCCATGGACGCATTGGGAATTGAACCCAACACCTCTCGCAGAATTCTACAAATGCTAAGCGAGCGTGATAACCAACTACACCATGTGCCCAGCGGCTAGATTACTGGCTGCGACGGAGCCGACTGGGCGCTTCGGTGGCCAACTGCGTCGGAAACAATGTTACAAAGGCCTTCCAAAGAGCATGATTAGTCCAGCCAGTATTACGTATCACTACCATTATTATTATATCGTCATTGCTGCATTCCACTGGCTTCCTACGCAAGTCTGATGCGAACTGGAATGGATGTAGCTTGTTCTCAACCGTTGAACGTACTTAGTACTAATAGTATGACGGCTATGATATAAACCTGATTGCTCTAAGTGGCATTACGAGTAAGCACGTCCGTGCGATCAACGTGCGATAGGGGCGTGGCACAAGTAAATGATATGCATATCAAAATTTTTGTCTAGCGGTTTCGGGTCATCCAGAGTCCAGACGCCTGTCGAAATTGATTTTGAGGTCAGTACTACCTCAGAAAGCCCAGTGTACGTACCACGTTAACAGTCTATGGAGGGCACATGGTGTAGTTGGTTATCACGCTCGCTTAGCATGTAACAAATCTTGCGAGAGGTGTTGGGTTCAATTCCCAATGTGTCCATAACGTTTTACCTTTTCTTTCAACGTGCACTGTTCAGTACTTGTACCAATGTTCGTTTTCAATCTCACGCGTAATGCATAATGAGTGATGTCAAAGGAACAGTAAATAACTGTCTCAGGATAACTTGTCTTATAGTCAAGGCCAGGAAATACTCATAACTATCCTCCCTACACCCATATTGCTTGACCAGACTGTGCTTGCGAGTGCGTTCTTTGCCTCAATCTTCTTCACGAAATCGGACACACTACCGCCAACTCCAAAGTAGAGAATTTTTGCAGCAACGAGGCAAAGGCGTTCACGCCCAGAAGCCTTGACCGCTTTGGCATCCTCGAGCTGCAGTTGAGAAGCCACAAGATGTGACAGGGTCGTTCGATCTTCACCCTTGGAAGCCGCTTGCAAAAGGTCTATCAGGGTGTCCAAACTGTCGGGGCGATAGATCGTTTCCGAAGTCAGTACGACATCGTAACCGTTTGAGCCTACGACGTTGATCGGATTGAATCCATCCCAAGACCCAGAAAAGAAGCGCAGATGTATGTTGAGAGATTCGAGGCAGCGTAGAAAGGCACTCTTGAGCTCAGGTGTTATGGGAAGTTCGCCCGGTTCAGCGGGGTTGAGCATTGGTGCAATTTCCTCGTCGTTTACAGATGCTCTGTAATCATCTGCATGACGTGAGGCATCTATAGAACAATTGGCCGTTGGACGTGTGGGAGGGATTAGTAGACGCACACCATGTAAGAAGAAGGTTTGGAAGGGTGACCAGCTGTAGGACGGAAGCGTTATAATCTTGGAGGTGAATTTCCGTCTTTTCAGATGGTGACTCTGTTTCAGACATAAGTGATAAGGTTTCACGAAGGATATACATCGATGGCACTCCAGTACCACATCCAACCTGGCAAAGATATAAATTAATACGAGATCACGCCAAGGGATACGGCGGTACATACCTCGAGAGCCTTTTTGCCGACGTACTTCGTCAGATTTGAGGATTGCTTCAGCTGGTCCAGATAATCGACGAGATCTAGACTGCATTCCCAAGTCTTGAGTCCGCCTTCGTAGACACGGGGTACAAGATCGGACGGAGCATCTAGAAATGCAAGTGCTTGTTTTCCAGCTCTTAAACTCCCAGAACCGCTCTCAGACGATTCTTCAGTATTGTCATCTTCAACATCCCCTGCACCTTCGGAGATGAGCTGAAATCGTGCATCGAAGAGATCTCTTCTAATCAACGTTGTCAACTTGGAAGGACCTGACAGGGGGATGGAAAGTGGCGAATAGGATATCAAGCTAGGTAATTCGTCCAACTACCAGCGTTTGTAACACATGACGATTAGGACCAGTGTAGTGGGGTTGAAGAGACTTTGAGACGAACGAGGTGGGAAAGAGAGATCTCTGAGAAAGGCTCGAATTTTGTCGGTGCATTTTGAAGTTTGGGCTGATCGACTGGCGAGACAGGTTCCGTTCCTAAGTTCAGTATTTCTTCCACATCGTCCGCCTCCTCGATGTTGAAGTCGAATTTGAACATGACCGCGACGAAAAGAACAGAAATTTGTATTACTATCTGCGGGCCGGCAAGAGGTACAACATGTATGTGGCTGTGCTCCCCCTGCCTCCACCTCTCCAAATCACCCCCGATAATCTGTCTACGATGTTGACCCGAGTCCATTTGATTTACATTCACGGATTCCAAGGTGTGTAAGCAACTTGCCTGTTCATGTCGTTCCTGTCTGACGTTCAAGAATTGAAGGCAACGATACCACTTTCCAGGTGGGAACTGAGCCTGTGCAAGGGTGCTCCGGTTTCTCCTCTTGACTGTGTTTCTCTCTACGCAGTCGTTCCCAAAGCACCTACAAGAGCACTTAGAGACGAGAATACCGCAGAATCTGGATATTCAGATCCAGAGTAGCTTATATCCGACCTACAAGAGTGTCAAACCCATATCGCACGCAACGAAGAATTTCTTGGAATGGTGAGTCTCCCCATCATCATATGCCTGCGAGGCAGTTATCAACTACTCGATCTTTTAGGCTTTCCACTCAACCTCCTGGTCCCGTCATCCTCCTCGGGCATTCCATGGGCGGCCTTCTAGCAGCGGATGCAGCCACCGATCCCGCCAACAACCCTGACAAACATAGGCCTAAACGAATCATCGGAGTAATAGCTTTCGATACGCCATATCTCGGCATGCACCCACATGTAGTCATCTCAGGGATTGCCTCGCTATTGCCTAAAAGCGACGCTGAAGACTCTCAGCAGAAAGAGAAAGCCATGAATCAACATCCTCAGATCAATGTCGTTGATGAGAAGGTCACAGATGACTGGGATGCATTCAAGAAAGAGGCACATAGTGAGCTTCAATTGTGATTTGGCGCTGGCCATCGTTTCTCTGATCGCCATTCTTCCTCTCGTAGTCCACCCCAGGACCGCGCCCTATTCATCGGAGTCCCAACCCACTGCGTCACATTCCACTACATCAGTTGCCACTACTCTTTCAGTGGTCTCCAAGGCCTCTTCCGCTATAACAGCCGCCGGTGCTCTCTCTCATCCCCCTTCTCCCTCTCAGAGTCATACGAAGCATTTCGTTGAGCGCGCTCTGGCCTTCTTTGCTGCCAAAGAGGATGACAAATTCGCCAAATGGCTGCGGAAGCATGCGGACGAGCCGTTTTCCGCAGGCACGCGGTGGGTGGTAGAACATTTTCAGTTTGGGATCTGCATGTTCGACCCCGCGGGTCTCAAATCCCGCTATTCTCGTCTTGTTGAATGGGAAGCTGAAGGTGGCCTATGGGTCAATTATTGGACGACCACTGTTGCAAAGAACCACCACCACCACCATCATCACGGTCATCCTCACGAATCTCATGAGCGTGACGATCGTTTACCTGATGATTCGCGAACTAGCATAGAACGCATTGACAATGACGAGGCCTTGCTTGCGAATGGTATCCTCTCCGCCAATGATATCAGTTCCTCTGAACACCATTAGGGGAGTTCAGAGTGCCCGGTTCTTGGTCGGTTCTGAGTTCTG
>NHYE01005344.1:0-22817 GCA_002938385.1 Gymnopilus dilepis | reverse complement strand
TTCTATATTCCAAGGCTCTCGGGCTCATGTAACTTCCCTATGTGGGATAGCGAGTCTCAAGGCCAGCATCACTATGTAGTTTCATGCAGCTCCTCGTCGATATTTTCAAGTCCTCAGCTTTTGCAGTGAAGTATGAAGGAAGGCGATCATAGGCCAGTTTTGAGACAAGAGGTTGATATGTTAGGGGATGAAAGGCCAACCGAGTCAGGTTGGGAAAGGACGTGGCAACAAGAGTGAAAATTTTGGAGTCTTCCACTTTAACATTTCCGAGATCCAGGTCCGTAATCGTACCCGTACATAGAGGTATACAAGGAATTATTGCTTGAAGTTGATCCCAGCATCCTGAAGTAGCGCTTCCAAGGCATATAGTGTTGATTGGTCGTCGAGGAAGAAATTTTTTGACCAACCGACGTGGTACATTGATGGACCTAAGCGACGGAATGACAGATGGGGGAAGTTTAGGCAGGGAAGGAAGCCCAGGACTTGTTTTATGAAGGGAGATAGAGAGGTCATTTAGCTTAGGGCAGAACTTTAGAAATTTGAATAGGATTGGAATATCACTAGAATTGATCGTCACTGAGAGGTGAGCCAAGTGCTTGAGGACCCCTTGTTGGGTCAGGGACGGGAACACCTTCGGAGCATAGATGGGCGACTTCAAACAAAGCCGTTTAAGCCGTTCTCCAGAGAATACGTCAAGATACTTTGCAACTGAATTCGGGTTCGACTCGCTTTGCACGTTGTTGGAGATTGAGAGTTCGCAGATCTGGAGTCGCTCCTTGGCCTTGTGAACGGAGAAATTGGCCCGTATGAATGTCAGGCGTTCGAGCTGAGGAAGCGACTGCAACATGGTCACCAATGGCCTTTTGATATGCTCGCGAAAATCGACCGGGACCTCGCAGACACGGGAAAACGATGGAACACTTAACAAGACTGTCTCGAGGAACAACTTGTGGACTTCCTGCGAAGCCGCTACAATATCGTGATCGATTAATTTTGAAAGTCGAAGTGAACATTGTAATTTGATCTGGCGAACATGCTGAACATTCCGAGCATCCTTTGCTAGACCGGACAAGCGGTCGACTTCGTCTCGCGTCTTTCCGAGTTGCTGGTGGACATTTTCCAAGTTATAACCCTTGAAGACCGCTATGTTCGAAGAATATGTGACGGATTTTAAGACAAAAGGAAGGCAGATGTCGTGAAAGAGGTGGCAGATGCGCAAGAGGTTCTTGTGGTCGTCGAGGCCCAGATACAAGAAGCACTCTCTCCAAACGTCAAAGGGCAGAAAGTTGGTATAGGCCAGACTCGCAGGTGTCATCGCCAGTCCTACGAGATCCGCACTTTGTTCGACTAATACGACGTGGTTACTGATGGTCTGAGCCCTGTCGTCATATCGGTTGTCAGCTACAGTAGGGCTTTCAAATGCGCAGTTGTACCTACTCAGTCTGGCCGGGTGCGACCACAAGGTTGGCAAGACCTTACGGTGGTGTTGGACGATATCAGGAGTTTTGTGGTCAGTGGCCAATTCAAAAAGCTCTGTGCTGGCGACAAGGTCGCGAGTCGTAACACTTGCACGTGATGCATGACTAGAGCGCGTCACGACTCACGTAGCGCGACGTTAATGTCGTGTTTCTTCTCAACCTCACATGTCATCATAGCTGTCTTTAATGACCTGCAATTCGTACGAATTATCATTAGACAACTTTGGGAGCTACAGGATTGACAGGGCGTACAGGAGAGACGGTCAGGTTATGAGTAAGTACTTGATCTAGTGGACTCGGAACTTATTATCCACGTAGGATGATGGCACAGGTTGTCAATAGTCCAAAGCAGAAACGAACACTGTCCAGTCTCAATATTTCCATCCAAACCATGTCCATCGCTTATTTGCTTCTTTCATCCAGGTGAGTTCAACGTCAATGTGGTCATTGAACTCTGTCAAGGACTGTGTTACTACCACGCGCTCCAAGTTGGCATATCGAGCAGAAAGCAACATGAAGATGGTATGAACCATTTCAGCCGTATAGACCCTCCCACGGCAATGCACAACGTCCTCGGTTGCTTCTCCCAATTCACCTTTCGGCGGAAGACAGCCAGTAGAGAAGTCAGACACCAAAAAATTGAACAAGTGAAGTTCCTTGATGGCGCCTAGTAATGGCTGCCGCATGACAGCGATGTAATGCAAAATGTCCTGTCGATCAAAAAATTAAAATTAACGAGATGAAATCAGATAATGCTTCGGAGGGAAATCACCAAGTATTTCGCATTATCCTTCGATATGTTAGGCAGCTTCAACTTGCGAGAAGTCCTGAGTGGTGCTCTGTCAGCCGAAGCAGCACACTGGATAGTAAAGCGGTCATAGTCTCCCTGAGAGACCAGCGCTTCAGTGAATGATGAACGGCATTTAAGTCTGATCAAGTTGGGTAGAGAGACAGCGAGGTAAGCAAACATCCGGTGGTCAAAGTCGGCTCCGAGGTCAAGGTCAATGACTTTCGCAGTTGACAGTGCAAAAATATTGACAATTTGCTGAAGGTCAAACAAAGTCTTGTTGCTGAGACCATCATCAAGGCAGATAGTATCCACGGGCCGACCGCGCAGGAATATCTTCAGCAGGTAATGCGGAAATTTCACAGATTTGAGCAAGGGAAGAGTGGAGGCAGGGAGTTCCGGCAGTGAATCAGGCGAAATGGAGAGCCCCCAAATCACTCTGATACAAATGACCTTAAGATTGGGGCAGAATTCTAGGAAGCGGTATAGTGTCGAAATATCGGCGGACTTTACTTTTACAGAGAGGTCAACCAGGTGTACGAGGACTCCCTGCTGACCTAGCGACACGAACACCTTCGGAGCGTAGACTTCCGACTTCAGAGATAGCCTCTTTAAACGGTCCCCTGAAAACAGATCGAGAGACTTCTCAGCAGACTTCGAATCTGATTCGCGTGCATGAGAAATTTCGATTGAGAGCTCGTTCAGCTCCAGACGCTGCCGTGATTTGTGAATCGCAAATTTTACCTGCATGAATGAAAGGCTTTCCAGTCGAGGCAGGGCCTGGAGTGCTGTAAGCATTGGCGCTTTTATAGGTTCGTCAGAGCGGAGATGGACCTCCCGGATATTGGCGAATGCGGGAAGACTCGACAAGAGAGCTGCAATAAACGATTTATGGAGTTCTTTAGCCGTATTTGCCAGAGACTGATCAACGAATTTAGACAGCCGTAGGCTGCACCGCAAGTTGATTCGTCGAACATGAGGGGTATATCGAGTATTTTTCGACAAGGTGCGTATACCCTCAGTGTTCCGGCGAGTTGTCTCGAGATAATCTTCATAGTTTTCCGATTTGTCCTTGTACAACTCCAACTCAGAAGAACAAGATATGGAGTTGAACGCGAAAGGAAGCGCAATGTCGTGAAAGAGGTGGCATGTAAGCAGCAGGTTTTTGTGGTCGTCGATGTTCAAATATTGAAAGCACTCCCTCCAAATCTCGACAGGCAGCAGGTTGGAGTAGACTAGAACTGCGGATGACATTCCTGGCAGACCAGTGTTGCCGCGCGTTGGACTGCTAGAAACGGGTTCCTATATCAATCTTTGCCATAAGGAGGCCCTTCCATGAAAAACTCACAGCTGTAGAGCTTAAATTTGCGGAAATTTGCGCAGCACTCAGACAAGACAATGTAGTTGGCTAGTACAAGGGATGTGGTGGTGAGAGGTCAAAGGGTTCAACGTTCAACGCTCAACGGTTGAAGCTAAAGCTGAAATTCGAAATTCGAATTCCGCGAAGCGAGGAAAAAAAGACAATGACCTGGGCACGTGACGCGTGACGAATCAAGCCTCACGGGATCCGACCATCGTCAAGGTCGACAAAGGCTTGAAGCGCTCAGCGCTCAGTACTCGGTGCGTGGAATAGCCATAGCCGCAGGCCCTTGTTGACCCTTACTTGTCCAAACAACTCCTACATCCCCAACAAATCTTACATAGCAATATCCGAGCATCCACAGCTCTTCTCGTTCATTCGCATTCAAACGAGACTCTTTGCCTCCAGGAACCTAACACTGCCGAGGTTACCATGATGCGCAACTAGGACACCCTTATCTGTCAAGCCTATCGTATTGCACACGTCGACTTCAGTGCTGCTGCAGGCCTCCCGTTGGACCTCAACCCCTACGATTTCACTTTCTGCTCCCATACCAGATGTCTCTCGGGCTCCGACGCCTCAGCTCTCCCACCGACCATCATTAGTGAAGGATTTTGCTAGCGCATGGAGGTCGCACTCCGCACTTTGTTCACATCATCTTGACTAGGAAGCAAACTAGTTCTGAATTTACGCCCACGTAGGGATATATGGTACCTCTACTTTTGTTCTTCCTTGGTTGATTCCGCTGACCCTATCACTACCAGAACGCCGCGAAAGATTCTATACTGTGCATCAATTGCGCCAAAACCCACAGTCGGTGTGGGTCAAGCCCCGACAATATGACAATGCCTACCTACATGCCAAGTCGTATATTCCAACTGCCCGTCCTCCACCCATCTACGCTAACCTTTGCTCCTCGTTATCGCCCAATCGCCTCCCGTTACGATGGCCCATCATACCATATCATATCGCGTCTATATGCTGTCAGCCCAATGTGTGGTTGCCTCAAAACAGATGCAATTGCTTCTCCCCGTGTCCTATCGTGTCGTGGCCATTTCTCACCGAGGCAGCCTGCAGTTTACAACTCTCAGCCTCTACCTCCTCCTCCTTCTTTTCCAACACCTGCGGTCCAGTCACTGTACTCCCAGTTGACGGATGGTTCAAAGATCCCCACCCAGACTGATGACGGCCTGCCCCTCCCTGGGTCTCGAGTATAGGACCTGGATGGGCTGGACAAGTTTCCATGAACTTGAAGGTCAGAGCTTCTGTCAAGTTCTCGCTCGTCTTTCGACTTCCGCCCAACAAGCCTTGAATGCGCAATTTTTGTGTCGGCATGGAATAGAGGCACGCTGTGCAGTTGTGGGTGGGAGTTGTGGTATGGATGGGTACCTTCGTGGTCTTGACATGCTGGAGATAGCTGTCGAGCCAAGGGCACTGGAGTTCGCAGGCCGAGGGAATTGCGACGTAGCTATAGTGTCACGTCACAGATTACCCGTGCTTCGTGACATATCGCGTTGTCTTTCACACTCAGGACGGGTCTACTTTTTCAATGTGTTCACTCTTTGCCAACTGCAGAGCAAATTTCTAATACTCAATTTCGCCTGCCTGCTTTGAAAACGTCTCCGCCATTTCTTTGTTTCTGAACAGCGCCGAACTGGGTTTGACGTCGTCCGCTGGCAGCAAGATTGATCAGTCGAAATTTCATTAAGCAGGAAATTAAATCCTCTGGCCGAAAATCTGCATCGCTTTCCCCGGTCTGACATTGTCAATGGTATCCTCTCTTCCTCGGCTCAGAAAGCTCTATTTATCGTCAGTCCAATTCGATGTTCGTAAATTGAAGCATCCTATCAGGGTTCCGAATCTCACTATCATCCACGACGAGGACGAAAGTTGGTTCCGGTCTCATTCCAGAGAGGCCATCCCAGCCCTTGAACTATTCTCTGGAGACGCTTTGGAAAAACTCACACTGCTGTCGCGGGTCCATGCTACTGGCGTTCTGTTGGGTTTAATGTCTCAGGGATTCTTACTTCGCCTTACAGATCTTACGGTCATGGTCAACCCGGAAGACGTGCCCGTTTTGTACCAATTCCTAGAGCAATGTCCTACCCTCGCCGCTATTGATGTCGATATTCTTTCCACGTGGGACAGCGTCACCGCATTTCCTGGTACCCTGACAGCAAAGGCCCTTCCGCACCTCAGATCATGTCGCACACAAGATTGTGCTGTCCCCTCGTTCATTTCCCAGCGTCCTGTCGAAAAAATCGGCATCAGGTTTTACAAATACGATACGCCTTACAGAATGTATGATTACTTCGAAGAAATCATTCCAACTTTGTTGCTCACTACAGGGACGATCAAGGACCTCGATGTCGGTTTCATCGATCTGAACCCGATGATATTTTCTCTGATAACAGCGCAATTTCCGGCTCTGAGGAGGCTTGCGCTGGCGGTGTGGAGGTCCCAACTGCGTCAATTCGAGGTCGATATGGAAGAGACCTTTGTCTCTCTCAGCCTGGCAACAACAACAGAGAGCAGAATTCCTCGGGTGTCACATTCAGGAACGGACATGTTGCCCAGTGATGTAAACGTTGCATATCTGGTATGTCCTTCCTTCCTGTGTTTTTGTCGTGCAAAACCTAACTTGACCTGAAGGAATTCTTGCTGTGGATGGCTCTTGAAAATGTCGAGCTTCCGCCCTCTATCGAAGAAATCTATTTCAATCTCTATATATTTGTTGATGAATACCATTTTCGAACCACGTTCAAGCCTGATGGACACGACGAAAATTGGGGCGGAGTGAGCTCCGTGGTTCTCTTGAAGAGAACCTATACATTTTCTAAGGTCCACGCCATTTTCGAGGATTTATCCATTCGCCATCCGACTCTGCAAAGGGTTGTCGTGGGCAAAGCTAGTGTTTGGGAGCTCACCTGGTCTAGGGGCTTAGATAACAGGTGGACGTGGGCCGGATGGAAATGTTGACACGCCAATATAGATTGTTGAAAGTAATATAGCGAATATATATATAGAGTTACTCAAGCCTGAGATGTGTGAGTGTTCGCACTCACAAAGACACCCATCCATACCACGACCACTTATCGTCTGGTCCCTTTGTCCAGGTCAATTCAGCGGTCTCCGATTCCCCGACTACTATGCATTTCAGATTGGGATATTCATCTGAAATGAGGCTGAGAATGGCGAGAACCATGTCAACAGTGTATGACCTTCCGTCACAATGAATCGGTCCTTCGGTTGCTTCAATGCACGTCGAGCCTCCTATCTCTGAGTCGTCGTCAAAGTCGGGACCACAATTTCCTGGAATTATAATCTCCTCCAAAAATAGTACTTCAAGTGTGGAAGGAAGACTGATCTTCATAAGTGAGAGACAAAGTAGCGTGTCCTACAAATTCTGGAATTAGAACCGGAGGAGGGATCACAAGTCAAGTTAAAAAATCACCAAGTAGTTGGCTTCAATGTTATAAGTCGAGGGCAATAGGAGTTTGACCTCTTGTTTACCCTTACGCTTCTTCGAGGGTTTAGTGGCTGACGCAAATCTAAGGAATATATCCTTCGGAACCAGTGTTGCACGTGAAACCGCCCACCCTAGTCTTTTCAGATGCGGAAAAGACGAAACAACCTGATCAAAGAGATCAGGACCAAAAGGCGCCATCCCCAGGTCGAGGTCGGTAATTGTTGCCGTACCCAGAAGACAATACGCGAATATGTCCCGCAGATCTTCGAGGTCCCTGTCAAACGGCCAACCATCGATATGACGTGGCAATCGTAGTGTAGCGATCGGCCGCCCACATATAAATGACCGCAGTAGACCATCGGGAGCGAATAGTCTTTTGAGAGAGGGAACTGCAGATGGCAGAAGAACTGGCAATGCTTCAGGCACCCTCGCTATGTATCTCGGAAACTCGATATTGATAGACTCCAAGTTTGGGCAGCCAGTCAGGAACCCATACAAGATCGACAAATCCTCAGGCTTGATGATGACTGAGAGAGTCTTCAGAGTTCCCGAGGGGCCCTGTTCCTTCAGAGCCTTCAAAATCTTTGGTGCGTATGTCCCTGAAAGCACGGATAACATTTCCAGAAGGTCGCCCGAGAATATATCAAGACGACCCTTTGTATGGCTCGGACTCGGCTCCTCCTCATATCGGTTGTCAATGGAGAGCCTCCGGGCCCGCAGCCTGGGTGTCAATCTCTGGAGACCAAATTTGGACATGGTGAAGTGAAGGTGGTCTAGGCGAGGAAGGGAAGCAAGCATTGCTAATGTCGGTTTCTTGATTGCGTCACGAAAGTCGATTTGAACTTCCTGAAGATTAGAGAGAGCTGGTACACAAGTCGACAGCGCGCTGTGAAATGCATCATACACTTGGATGGGATGTTCTGATGACGATGAGTCAACGAGTTTCGAAAGGCGGAAGTCGCTCTGGAGTTTGAGCCTGCGAACATAAGCGGCGTGTTGGGAATTCTTGACCAGATCAACCAAACAACCGACATGCCTCAGCGCCTTGCTGATGTCCTTATGCAAGGTCTCTCGGTCCGCTCCTTTCAAGACGTGTAATCGGCAAGAGCATGAGATGGAGTGCATCAACAACGGAAAGCAGATATCCCGGAAGAGACGGCAGGTGCGGGAAAGTTGCTTGTGATCTTTGTGTGCCAAGTACAGGAAACATTCTCTCCAGATCTCGACTGGAAGGGAGCTGATGCGTTTATTAGGGTTCGTCTTCTTTCTCTTTGGGCCCATGGTACGCGTCTTTCTAGGGTTGACGTATTAGGTGAAGTGTGAATGAGCCAAGCAAATCGAGTGCTTTGCATTCAGAATAAATCGTTACTCACTTCAAAAATGAAGGTTGCTGAACCTTGTCTGTTTTCCTTTTGCAGGGCGTCCAGAGGCAAGAACACAGCACTGGCTCGCTGGCGGAGCGAACAGTGACAACAACTTGAACAAGTGATGTGACATTTCGCGAGACGCATGGCATCACGGGACGGTACTCGAGTATTTAAATATTTAAGTATGACGTGTTGCATTAGCTCTCGTCCTCGGACTATTGCGTAGCGCATTGGACAAAAGTTGGAAATTTATATTTTCTGTATTTTGATTTGATTCCTTCCTAAACGAGTTTTGATTTCGAAAAAGAATTTGACCACGTGCCTAAGGCATTTGCCTGACCTTGAAGCTTCCCTGTCTTTCACATCATACTTACTACATAAGTACTCTTCTGTATCAGTACTACAGAGGCGAATCGGCGATCCAAAGGTACGGACTATGCGGATGCTAGAAAAATATGCGTTTGGATACATTTTCTAAGGATTTTGGACAAGGCGTGAAAAAAGGATGGAACGGCGGACAAGTGAAAGTGGCGCTAATAGTTTACATGTGTTTACACTCTTTCCATTTTAGGATTTCTTCCAGCACCATAAACCTGTCCAGCTAGTGGCCAGGCATAAGTACTCTTCTGTACAACAGTCTGAGGGAAGTCAGAAGCTCATAGCGAGCTCGTGAGACTTGAGTCCGCGATCTGTGAAGCGCACAAGTAGAGTTACATAAAAAGCGCCCTTCGAGATGCGTCGCACGGCCCCTTCGGGGGTCATTCGGACTCGCCGACTTGGAGTCGTCTATTTTTATCGCACTCCCGCCATCAAGCGCATCAAGCGGCTTTCGGGCCTCCTCCCGCCAGCGCCCGCCTTGCGACGATGTCAACACAAGCGCGGATACTGCGCGTAATATATGGCCGATTCCCTAACGTAATCATATTAATAGTATTACTTTATTCTGATCAATTGGCCACGTCAACGAGAACAGGCGCCTGCAAGGCAGCATTATGCCGCTCCGGCGCACAAGGGAACACTCATTTATGACCATTGAGGGATTGTGAACTCGTCTTTGAACCGCCCTGGGCTCAACAGCGCGTGTCTCTTGGCGCAGAGCCGCAAATAAAGTAAAGAAATGTGAGACCCCCAGATGTGACTTCTACTTCGACAGCTGTCCTGATTGACAGAAGCAGATGTTTTGCAGCTGATTTCAAATCTGAAAGAAGTTTTCTCGTTCTAACAGCCTGCTTTTCCCGTTCAAAACCATCGATTCTCAATAATTTTACGGTTGGATAGCAAAGTAGTTGATGAAATTCAAAATATTTTCGGCCAAAATCAAAAACTTTATTTTTGTCCAATGGGTCCCCTCATATCGGACTCCACATTTTCTTCATCAGCTCTTCATTTTCACCTGCAGAGGTTCAAATATTTGGAGGTAAGTACAAAATTCAGTATACATGATGGGCAGTTCGACGTACGCACGTCGAACTGACTCAGAGTCGGATCCGCCACCTGCCTCTTATCATATATTTTATCACATAGGTATAGGTTTAGGCTTCCGCAAAGCCAGGCATCTTGCCAAATGTGAGTGATACCCAAATTCACTACTAGAAGGTCATAATGATTCGATACCAACACAAAGTCAGACTGTACGGAAATTTCATCTTGCCAATGCTCTCGCAGACTCCAAGCAGCTCAATCTACCCATTCCACGTTGTCTCCTCTGAGGTCAGCCCGTATCTTGGGCTTATATACCGGGACACCTTGGCTGTCCCTGACGTCCAGTCTCGTTTTGACCGTGCGGTGGACGTATATCTTGTGATCTTGCTTTCCCTCACCGGGGTTGTTGGAATGCTTCGAATCTAAGTGCTGCCAGTCTTGGATTCCCTCCTGCTTCGACTGATGCTTTTTCGGGATCTCTCGTCCCTTCCCCAAATTACAACGGAAGTGTGACTTCCAGTTGTGCTCCTCCTGCTGCACGCGAAAAGTCAGCGGAAAAATCTCGAGAACCCACCAGAACCATTTGCGCTTGAGTTGGTCGTAGATTGGAGCTAGTGCATCGTTACGGTCGGCCTCCTCCTCTGTCTCTTTGAGCTCTTCTACCACGGACACTGGACCTGCCTGCTTTTCTTTTGGTTTGGCGCTCTTTTTCGAAGCCTTTTTGGGAATGGACTGGATAGTAGAAGTGTTATCTAATCCAAGCGCTGGCGGACGTTCACGGACAATCGGATAGAGTGACGCCGGATCCAAACCAGCTCGTTTTAACTCGTTTGTCGAAAATATGATGCCTGTGTCTGTCCTGAAACATTCGCGAATCATCCAGCGCAATGGAATGCGGGCAAGGCATGGGGAGGTGCTATTCGCAACTGGCAAGCACGTATTACTTGAAATGACTTCAAGGACATCGAGAAATAATCTCACCGGAACCCCCTCCAACGTCTTACCAACAAAATGTATCTGTCAGACCAGGTCTAGGAGAGTAAGCGGAGAAATACTCAACCGCAATGGCATCCGGCGAACCACACCTACAATTTGGACGTCGTTAGGAAGTCCAGAAGGCAGCGATGCAACAGTCGGGCCGAAAAAGTCTTACCTCCTTTACATCAGTACGTGTACTTTTCTTCCTCCATTTCTTCTCTAGGGCTTTCAATCTGTCGAGACGATGGTTCTTCTTTGTTGCGTTCCTCTTCCCTGCTTCTTTTTCCTTGGCGACGGCTTTTTCGGCGTCCGAGAGTTCGTCGAAAAATTCTTTGGCAAGTTGATCCGTAACGCCCAGCATCTCCTCATGTTTGGCCTTCTGACCTTTTCGCTCCTTCCGTGGACCAGGCCTGTTCCAATGATTTGCTTTGAACTTGGCTCGCCGTTCGTCCAAGGCTAGGGCATGTCGAAATGTCTTCACAACAGTATTTGAAGTCGTGAAGGGAAGGCGGCGGGGAATGAGGCCAACGGATTCCACGGTATCCCTTTCATGAGCGAGTCAGCATTCTTGCAGTATGAGCCGAATAATTTGAATCCAACCAGACGCCCAAGAATTCAATGTCCACATCCCTGGAAAATTTTTGCTTGAAAAGGTTGGACTGTGCCCATCCTTCATCGTTGCATTGTGTGTACATTTTATACGCGAAAGGAATTTGCTGATCATTTGAAGGCGGGAGTAAGCCCACTTTATGAATCATTCCCGCCAGGCTTTGAAGGCATAAGCAGATTATTAGGGAAGGAGTGATCTGAAATCGTACCAACGAGCCGTATATGCCCCACGAGAGAACCCAAATATGCATATCTTATCATTTTCACGGTCTGCAGGGGAAGCTTTAAACATGATTGGCGACAGACTAGATATGAGAGCTTACAATGTTGCATAAGGAACTTATATCCGTCTTCGGTCATTGTAGTTTGTCAGAAATAATTCAGTAGAAAGAAGGACAGAAAGCCATTCACCCATAATGTGAGCACTGAGATTCCAAGCTACCGCCATGTCAAAGGTCTGAAGCAGAAAAGATCAACCAGAGTTCTAAAGTGAGAAAAAGTAATCACCTTGCTGATTTTCGACATCATAGGGGTAGCAATTTCTGGAACCGTGTACGTTCCTATCCCAGCCTGTGGCGCGCATCACTTAGTTCTCAGCCAGGTTGACACAGTGTTGGCTCCGAAATAATGACCTGGTAGTAGACAATTTGCTTTTCCGGATCGTCTTTTTTTAGCATCCCGAAAAGCTCGACGATATTGGAATTCTGGGTCGCGTCAGTACTACGATGAGGTAAGTACTGACCTATGTACTCACATCAGCGTCAAATCTGCAAAAAAATAATGAAGCCATTGGCGCACAACACTTTGAAAGATGTAGGCAACTTACTGGTCTCCGGTTCCATCAAAGCACAAGACAAGTGTACGAGCCGAATGGGTGGGAGGGATGGCCTCCAGATACGAGACTGAAGAGGCATCCGTATCTGAAGTGGCTACCATGGGGACTCCATTGCTACTCGCAGTTTCGAATGTAGAGGTCATCTCGAGTTCAGTGTGAGAGTAAAAAGCTTCAGTGGGCTCTGGACGATGCTAACGAACGGGCGTCAATATATACCAACTTCCTGTCTCTTATTAATAGAAACACAAGAACTGCGTGCGAAGGAGGCCGGAAGGATGCATCGGACTCACTTCTAAGTTCAGACTAAGTTTGGATACTGAGAGCTTCTAGACTATGTATACGGTGGCAAGCACAGCTTCAACACAACTTGGCCTTCCGACGAGAAACATAGGCATTCACCATATGAACCGTCCAGCCGAATGTGAACGGCAACCGATATGGTCAAATTAGGCGCCTTCCAGGTGGTCATCGGCCCATGCGCCTGGTGGATTCATGTCTGTACTGGCGGCCGTGTTATACTTCATTCGATGAGCAATGGAATACCCAAAAATGTCCCAGAGAAGCGAGGAACAAGAAAATGTCTGATCGGATGGGCGCCATTCGAAAATCCTGGAGCCAGTGCCCGGATTGCACTCAACCAGGACCCATGTTGAGATACTGTAGCAATTGATGCTGCGTTCCTTCAAGTGTCGCTGAGATAGGATTTGGTCTGCAATTCCCATGCCGTTGGTTAGGTTAAAGTTTAAATATGGCATAAAGACACACCCAACGCGATGGTCTCTTCGGAGGTCAAACCAGTCCGATTCCTTTGACTTATCGTCCAATGGCTTCTCGGATATTCTTACAGTCATTTGACATGAACGGAGAAACGTCGAGATATGAAAGCCATTGGTCGTAATAGTTGCATTGCGATCCAATCAGCTGTTCAAGCATTCGAACTCTTGTGCACTATTGTCTACTTCATACTGGCATACTGCCAGACTCACTTCATCAATTGAGAAAATCATCCAGTGCAAGTCGAGTACGCACTTAAGTAATAAAAGCTTTCCGCCACCAGTTCTCCATCGCTCCACCCACGATTTACATATCGCTAGAGATCGGTTCTTGTCCTTATGACAGCAATAAATCATAGCTATAACGGCGTCTTCTATTTCCGACCATTCTTCAATTGGCTCGCTATATGTGGATCACCGGAAGAATTATGTGAACGACGAAAATCATACAGACCCACTCCTGTAGCTATCTGCCCGGCCCCAAAATAGAATCGGGAATCTGACGAATCGGAAGAGACTCGAAGACTTGTCAGAGAACAAGTAATTTACGCTACAAGACGACAGAGACAATGGCGGAAAGTCTGAGATACCATGTTATATGGTGGGGCCTGAGATGTGTTTGTTGGCCGTAATGAACAAGAAAGAGTGAAGTCTTGAGTCCTTGGTATGACGGTTGATAGATGAATATCAGAGGTCAGGCATCGCCGACAACATGTCACTGGTGAACATTGGGTAGGGGGAGTCAATTGGAACAGCCTTCGCCATCGAGAAAGCCCGGACGCTAGCTTTTCTTTTCTTGTACTCGCTACATTCTACTAGTTGGTTAGCAAGGACAGTTTTCGATCAGCTCATGCAACTCACCCGGCTTATGTCTTGACCAGTCGTCCTTCTGACAGGCAACACTGCAGTAAGACACCTAGCGAGCCATAATGAGAGTGGTTATCATAACGAAAATAAGCAAGATATACCAGGTGGCAGGCTGAACATCGCTTGTATTCTGCAACCCGTACTTCTCGAGCGCCGCAATCAGGCCGACTACAAACTTTCAGGACAGCAGCCTTCACGTCTGGGTTGTCATTTGCCCAGTTCCACACATCCGGTTCCATCCAAAAGTCCTGGCTGAGGTAAAGATAATCCTGAGCATCCTCCGGTCCATTCGGGGATCGAGGGCTATTGTTGAACCCGCCTGAAAGTATACATCAAGACACGTACAAATGTTGTCAGACGACCTGTATCTGGGACTTACTAGGTTTCTTGACATTTCCCAAGACCTTGAGCAGAACGTTCGGATTTGCTTTCGCTGCCATTTTCAAATATTGTCGAGATTGCTCACAATCGCCCCAATGTTTGAAGGAAGCCAGCGCAGCGGAATAGAGGATTCCCGTTGGTGTCCAATCGTAACCCTTTTCTTTCTTTACGGCCATTGTGTTCCTATGAGGTGCTTTGAAGGCAGTCCCACCTCGAGGCGGAGGAACTCCTTTTCCGTTCGCCTCTTCAGTCAGCCACTGTTGACAGAAGAACAGCGCATCGGCATATCTTTTGCAGCTTATCAAATGGGTCCCAACGCTGAATCGACTCCCCATGTTGTCGCCTGGGCATAGGCGCATCATTTCTAATATGGTATCGCTGATACATGAATTGAGATGTGGAAGCCCTCAAAAGACGACAGAAGCATACCATGCCTTATCATACTTGCCAGTGTCCCAATACAGCTTCACTAGGGCTTGAAGGACGCGCATGTAGGGACGAGTTTGGATTAACATCCAAAAGTTCCCCACTGATTCCCCATCGTCATCAAAACAGTCATCACCAAGTTCCCGTTGTAGGACTGAGCGTCCTGATGATAACGTTGAGTTATGAGATTCATCGGTCAGCAGGCACTTTCTCACCTGTTCTTTCGGCGTTTTCTAGGGTTTTAACAGAGCTAGCGAGGTTAGGTGCTAGAAAAGCAAGCTGGATCATTGCGTCGAGATTTTCTGGGTCTAAATCGAGTGCTTTTCGTAGATACGGCAGAGCTTCATGAGGACGCTTCTTTCGACAGAGATCCTCAGCTTTCTCAAGACTAAAATCCGACTTCAGCACCACATGCCACACTATGACAAGGACTCGAAGACCTACTTTTCACGCGACTGTCGTGAAACCATGCCACCTCCAAGGCCGAAGTGTCCCTCTGCCCCCTGTCTCCGGTTCATTTTGACCTTTCACAATGCGTAAAAACGAGAAAAAGGTGGGGATTCGTGGTATATCGGTGGTGTCGTGGCGGTCGCGTTGAGTGACGAGCCCTTCGTGTCGCTTATTTCGGTTTTCATGAGCACTGCCACTGATCAGTGGTTGGCGAAAATGCCTGTCACGTGTTTAAAGATCAGTGTCGCGTCGTGACACGCCATTAATATAAACGAGACGCGACTCGGACACGACTGGTCGTGGCCTTGATTCCTGTACATGGACTCCTTGGTGCTTGTGTGATGTTAAGATTTCCGGCTTAATTGAAGTATAACATCAAAAAATTCTATTGCAGCACTATTTTCAAGGCCTTGGTACATTTGAATGGGCTTCTACGGTACATAGTACTTACTCACAGTGACCAGTGGCTTTAGGAAAACGGGCAAATTGTTTCCCTTGATGTCGCTTTAAAAAGGGCTGGCTTCGGCTTGAGCGCAATCGCTTGCACAATAGCCGAGAGCTCGTGAGGGCTACCTCTCAGGACTCTTGCACCACGTGGTTATTAAAGAGGCAGGACATAAATAAACAATCGGTAAGTACCGCACCCATCCGAACGACGTTCGCCGTGGACAAGTACAAGATATGGTCGTTCTGAAATACAGCAAGTGCCGCCTGCTCAGGAACTAATTTGGCCACTCAAATTCAAATCCTCGTCTTAATGAGCTCTATTCAGGAGCTTCGGGTAGTAGCCGGAATAACCTATCTCATTGACATCTCCAGGACTCTGCTGGATAAGCAGCAACCGCATTGTCGCTTCCTTTGCAATGACTTCCTCTTCTGGGAAACTCCACTAGGCATCGTGGCAAGCCGAATATATCTAGGTGGCTTGAGAGCATGAAGACTGTCTTGCCAGACTTTTTAGCCGTCAATACTCATACCAGAGGTCCAGACGCAAATTGTTATACGACTTGGCTGCCTGTAAGCTAACAGAATTTCTCGCTTTATGTACCAGTGGCATTCGAGCATCCTTGTAATTTGCTGACAATTCTCCAATTGGGAATTTCTTGGCAGATTTTCCAGTTTGTTCACAGTGCCATTGATGCTGGCTTCGGCAAAAGCGATGATGGGAAAGGCTGAAACTTCTGCACACCATAGTGTTTTCACATCATTCGCCAGAATCCGATTGTCGTGTTCCTAAAGAAAGATCTTGTTTCGAAGGCATGAGACAGGCGAATCACAGCGAGTGTATTTGAGTTGTACAATGACCCAGCAGCTCAATGACAGTCCCGACAGCATTTATGAAGGTAGAGGTACAAAAGTAAGGCCTCCGTCCTACTATTGCATGTCATGGAGTCAACGAGAAGGTTCAATGTCAGACTATTCATGGCATGAGCGGATACGATAGCGGGCTAGTAACTAGGTCACGGTAGTCTTGAAAAGTACATAAAGGCGGTAGGGTATCGTCAAACCGAAGCGCAAACTGAACAAATGGGTATTCACACATGGGAGTGATTGAACTAATCATGTCTTCCAGAAGTCGAAACCGAGAAGAAAGCTGTAAAAACTGCTAATCTGACCTCCCTCCGTTTGTCACCCCCCTGGCCTCGTTCTCAGGCGTAGCGCTCGGCTGACCACTGCCTGACAAAGAGCCTGGTAATGCTTGTCCGTTTTCTTCTGCCCCGGGTCTTGACGGCGACCTCGTATCATCAGGTGGACTTGGAGTAACATTTGTTCCATTTCCCGAACTTGCAGAAATAACGGCCGGTGTAGGTCGATGTAACTCGTTACCGGGTACCCGAGACTCCAGTTCTACTTCGACATATTTTGGTGGTCCACCATAAAAGTCATATGCTGGGAGGGTATCCTTGTCGCCAAGTGCACCGTCGTGGTCCAACTCAACGGCTCGGTCAACAAGCCGGCGGCCATTTGCGTCGATATCTCCTGCAACAGTGCGCCTGCCAGTGTGCCCAAGATAAACAGGCGGAAATCCAGATAAGAACGGATCAGGATAAGGGGGATATGGGCGGCCGTCATTGTTCACGGGGGGTAAACCCGTCGTGCGAGGATAGCTGCGTACACGAGCATGGGGAATGCTTGAAGAATCACTGTCCGGACGGAAGAACGTCCTTAGAGGCTTGTGTGAGCGTCGCAATCTCATTAATCTGCAAAAATAGAGCATCATCGATTTTGAACAAAGAATATTTCCTGAAGGCTTACACACCTTCGAAAAATCGTACATCCCACAATTAAGAGCGCAACTGACAGAAACAGGTATTCCAAGACAGACTATCGCCATTGGAGGTTGGAGAGAAAGTATCAAAGTCAATCAACAAGGAACTGTTAGACATGACTATTCATGCATACCTTCGCCAGACCTCCAGCCTCCTTAGAAGGGTTGCTTTGAGACGATTGTGGTATATGGAAAGTTGACGGATCAGGGAAGAACGGACTGGTGTTCGCTGGTTGAGCACTTGTCGTCGCCTGAGGTTCTCGGACCATCAGCAGCGTCCCTGCAGCTATCGGATCCTTGATGTCGTCCCGAGCGGCTGGCGGAGGAATCATGGTGACATAGACAAGAAATTTTCGGAGTTGTGGTACTACGACGAAGTCCCCAAGACTCTTTGTAAAGCCCTAGGGCTCGAAGGCCTAGAAATGAACAGCTCTGCTGGTAGAAGACGGTGGAAGAGAGGCTTTCATTCCCGCAGTCATTCCGGGTGGTGCTGGAAGCAGGACGAATCGATGAGGTATGGTGTTTGTTCGTGATTGGCAAGTGCCTCCGAACCATTGCTGCCCCAGAAAACTGTCCAACAACACCTTGTCATCGTCACGGACGTCGGCGGCCAGCGATCAACGATGCGGCCAAGTCAAATCCTCCTGAAGTCAGGACGGTCTGCGTGGAAGGGTGAGATCTACGTCCTTTGAATGTGTCTCAATGCTCAACATGGACGTCACTAGGCCCATACTTTATTCCTTTCAAGAACCTTCGTGATGCGCTTGTCAACCATGAATCCATGAAAACTCAAGCAAGAGGCTGCACTATACTGCCAAATTTCGTCGGGTATAACTTAATTCCACTCGTCGCTTCCATCCGCTTACCTGAGAACGCATTAGTGTTCGTTTTTCTGTACACAATGGACGGGATTATATCCCGGTGCTGGTTACGCAGGACATGGTTGGACATAAATTGGGAGAATTTGCTGTCACGAAAAAGAGGTTTACCTTCAGGTACGTTACTTAACGCTTGCTTTGAGCCTTCACTCATGGATTGTTCAGAGCAACCAAGAAGTAATACATTATTAAGATTAATTTATTGTTGCTGCCTTTCTAGTCTCCTACCCGCTGGTGGTTTTCAAGGCGTCGGCCCTCTCCAGGACATTACATGGTCAGGCATGTCGTATTGAGCATTCAAGTCTGCCTCAAAAATTCTGCGACTGTCTTGCAATGCATCCTATCGACGTCCACCGTGGTGAAGTCCGCTTTTTTTCCTCCCTCAAGCTATCAGGATCTTTTCCCCGTGCCTGCGGTGCCAAGCCTCAACATTGGAGATGGTTCGATGCATACAGTCGTTGCCGAATACGAATCTCTCTTTTTTTGTTGTTCTTCTCACCTACGAAGTTCTGGCTGCGCAGCGCATACTCTACTCCAATTGTCATGTCGACTTCGAATGCGCAGTAATAACAGTCTACTATAAAGCAAGCCATGACTTCCATCTCTGCATTCGACATCACCCGCACCTTTTCTTTTTCATCCTGGTCCTTTTGGCTGAAAGTTGTCGTATGGGCGAATATTCTTGACGGCCTCTCTCTTTGCCCTTTGGAAGCTTGTTCTGCTTACCGTGGCGACTAGGAATCTCCTAGATACCCCTGCGCCGACACGAAAATGATCTGGAATTCACTGCCATTGGTTGCGGGTGATGCAAAAAAACACTTCCTTCATGCACGACCATTGGGCTGTGAAATCGACTTGGCTGCAGACATCTCACCTGGGGAAATGCTGCCTATTGTCTTGTCTCTTGAATTCTTCGAAATTTTTGTGAAGCCGGGTTTCTTGATTCACCTCTCGCTGTTGCACCGGCCTTGGCTGCAAGCCGGTCAACTGCAAGATAGTACCGGGCCTTTGACACCCCTTTTCGAGGCAACAAAAAGATCAGAACACCAACATTGCCAAAGTTTTCTGGACGCGGTGTCAATTTTTTTCCAAATGGTAAAGTGTCTCGTTCGCAAGAGACTGTATAACTGGCTCAATCATTTCTCAAAAATTTTATATATCTTTGCCTTCCCAGGACTTACTGGTGGATTACAGAGTGTTATCTCACACCCTGCGTCTTCCTAGAGCAGTATTGGCTTGGCATCGAACGAAAAAGCTCGTAGCTGTCCCAAACTTGTGACTGAACGTGCGCGATCACACTCCGGTTCTTCACCCGCCATGCGAAGTCGTGACGGGGACTATAGAACCCGACACCCGTGTCGAGGGTCGACTCGACGACTTGTCATGTCAACTCGTGTGCACCATCATGTCAGTCAAATGAGGGCGTGCCGAATACTCTTGATATGGCGATATCAGTGTTTGTTTGCATGCCTCTTTCGCTGTGGCGATTACTCTCATAGACTCTCATAGAGCGTATTCTTATCTGAATTCCTTGGACTTCATTCCACGCGCCTTTCTATCGGGATTCTGAATGCCGCGAAGCGAAGATGTTACCGGACCCGACGAATGTGCCTGGCTTCAGCAGTATCTTCGGAAGCTAGACCTTCTGTAGCAGGAACCAACAAGAAGTTGTTGGTCCTACAGACGCCCAAGCTGCCTAAAAGCCCGTAGTCTTGGATCCCTTCCGTGTACGAACCCGCTATCTTGGACGCCTCTTTCGATCTTTCCCGCTGCCGTGGTAAGTTCCTCTTAGCCGGAATAGGCGGCGGCGTCCCAATATCTCACACCCAGGACACTGTCCCTCCCAAAGGTGCCTGCAAATCGTGGTTTTTCCCGTCTCACGCTTGCTATGTTCCATTCCGACGGTGCCTATCTTTGGGCGTTCCCGCATCTCTGGAAAACCTGTCCAATCCGGCTTTTGGCTTTGCAAGATCAAATATTTCACGACTGCTTTTTGGGCATCAGAAATTGGTATATAAGCAGGGTCGTTTTGTCTAGATGGTCTTCAGGATACTCAGGTACTCCCCTCCAAAAGCAGCTTCATCAGCTTTGTGGTCAAATCGAACATCAATGGCTTTCGCTCGTCTTTCCGCTCTTGTCACAATCGCCCTTGCAGCGACCCAGATCGCTAGTGCCGCTCTTACCAAGCGTGTAACTTGCGCTTCTGGCCATGTTACTGCCAATGCTGCCTGCTGTGGTACGTGATACTTCGAGCAACGCAATTTTTCTTTTTCTAATTGAATGTACTAGCGCTCTTCCCCATTGTTGACCAGATCCAGCAAGATCTCTTCGACGGCGGCGAGTGCGGTGAAGAAGCTCACTCTGCTCTTCGTCTTTCCTTCCACGACGCCATTGGTTTCTCAATTCGCGGTAATTTTTGATTTTTCTTCTTCAGCAGCCGATCGTCTAATCGAGAATTCAATTCTGCAGGTGGAAAGTTCGTTGAAGTCTTGTTCTGAACTCACAATAAACTAACAAATAATCAGGGGTGGAGGAGCTGATGGTTCCATCTTGGCATTCAACCAGACCGAGACTGCGTTCCGTAAGTAATGTTTTAAGGTTCGAAGAGCCATGTTGACATTTGAATTTGCAGACGCCAACGGAGGGTAATAACATTCATTACCAAATCTGAAAACAATTTTCTCACCTGTTTCCGATAGTATTGACGATATTACCGCTCGTCAATTCCCCGTCTTCTTGGAGACTGGTCTGACAGCCGGTGACTTGTAAGTAAACTCACTTTATCTTCAAATGTCTTCTTGACCATGATTTTTGAAGTGTCCATTTGGCTGCCGCCATTGGCACCGCCAACTGCCCCGGTGCTCCTCGTCTCGAGTTCAAGTTCGGCCGCCCAGCACCCAAGGCACCCGCTCCCGACAAGACCATCCCCGAGCCCACAGACAGCGTGACCAGCATTCTTGCCCGTTTCGCTGATGCTGGTTTCTCTCCTCAAGAAGCTGTCGCCCTCCTTGCTTCTCACACCATCGCCGCAGCCGTATGTGGTTATGATGTCGTCAGAATGTACTGTGCACTGACTTGATCGACAGGATGTTGTCGACGTCACTATTCCAGGAACACCCTTCGATTCGACTGTTGGCACTTTGTGAGCATCCTTTTGACTCGCTCGTCATCATCATCCAATCTAAAGGCGATGTCTTCCTCAGCGATTCCCAGGTCTTCCTCGAAGTTCTCCTCAAGGGCTCGCTCTTCCCTGGTAACGGGTCTCAGCCCGGTGAAGTCTTGTCGCCCCTCCACGGTGAAATGCGTCTCCAAAGTGACTTTGCCATCTCGCAAGACCCCAGGACCGCCTGCTTCTGGCAAGCCATGATCAGTGAGTCGCGATGCCATCTTCGTTTGTGATTCTTGCTTATGCACGGCGGAAGACAACCAACAACTCATGATGGCCGAGTTCAAGGCTGCCATGGCTAAGCTCCAAGTCCTCGGCCAGCCTAGGACTCTCATTGACTGCTCTGATGTATGAACCCTCAGCTATTTTTCAGCCAACACTGTCTAAAATCTTTACTTTACAGGTCGTCCCTGTTCCTAAGCCCTTCACCAGCGCTATCAAGTTCCCTGCCAGCTTCTCTCGCAAGGATGTCCAGATTGCCGTAAGCACTGGTGGTTTCAATTTTGCGCACAATTCCTCACTAAATTCGCAGTGCCCTGAACTTCCCTTCCCCAACCTTGCCACCGTCGCTGGTCCCGCACCCACCATTCCTCCTGTGTAAGTATTCTAGCTTCTTTCTTGGCTATCTATTAAATGACACGATCTCCTTTGACAGCCCCGGCTCTTAAATGAGTAAATCCACGCAGGGCGTTTGTATTTATTGCACCCCTCATTAGATTTATTTTCTTCATTGTATCTATAAAGTCTTTGCTGTATCTATAAAAACACGCTTTGTTTGCTCTGAGCCACCTCTTGAACCCCGGTTAATTTTCTCGTCCGCCTCGCAAATCCTGAGGTGCCCTTTTAGCGAACCTGATGGTCTGCAGATAGGTTGCATGGAATCCTTCCAGTTGTCGATAACTACTCGTATGCCGCGCCGTTTGTCTCCTCAATCGCTATCACGTTCTTGAGTTAGATGGTCCGAAGCCTTATTGTCAGAATGGCGCAGTCATCCAGACACCAGCAAACAGCTTGCTCCTTTAAAACACTCTAGGCTCTGCAGTTCAGTACAGTATGCTCATAGTGAGATATACCCTAGCGAACCTCTCAAAATATCGTTTCCTATGAGCTCTATGTGACGACTTATCTCATGACTGACGACCTTGCGTCTGATTCTGATCCCAGATGCCGGCGAATTATTTCTTTTGTTTGATCGTCGGCTTTACTCTCGAGGGTTAGGACTTACTCAAGATTCTCATGGGTACATGAAACGAGTCAAATGGTCGACCTGGATGGGATGGAGGATGTGTGTGCTTGGCGGCG
>NHYE01005343.1:0-22794 GCA_002938385.1 Gymnopilus dilepis | reverse complement strand
GATGTATAATATCCGCTAGACTATCATGCTTGTAAAGTCTTGGAAAGAGTAATGGGCTTGCAGATGAAGAAAACAGGACGTAAGTTGATGCTTGCTCAGATGTTGGATTGCTACGAACAGGCGGATCACCGATGGACGGGCTCCGGAAGACGACGCCCTTAGAAAACCACAGGAGCAAGCAATACTTACTGATGACAAAGCGTAATGCCGAGAACTCACTCATTCCGTTCCGTGACTCCTCATTCCAACCTCTTTCTTGAACTTGTGGTTTCCGCCGTATACCATGTCTGCTGTAGGAACACCAAGCCGTCAGGCCATTCTCAACTTGTATCACAACATGCTGCGCTCGTCTAAGGCGTTCAGTTCCTATAATTTTCGAGAATACTTCGTCAGACGGACAAAAGATACATTCCGAGCGATGCAGGTCAGTTTCTCGTCTTTCCAGAAGTTTCATTCAGGAAGGAGGCCTCTTCTCGAACCCGCTCTTCTTCTCACTTGTTTTTTTCTTCCAATGTGCTGATGCTCAATCTTCTTTCTCAAAAGAATGAATCAGATCCAGATAGACTGAGGTCGATGTACGCTGAGGCTGTCAAGGAAAGTGCCGTCCTCAAGCGCAGCTCTATCGTCAACCAGTTGTATGGTGGCTGGAGGCTTGCGTTAGAAGTTCAAAAGGAGCCGACGGAGCGACCAGACACCATCCTGGAACGATCCGATAATTGAACCCTCAAATCACACCACCACAACTCGATGCAGACCTCTTTCAATCCTTGGAGAGTGTCTCCCCTCTGCAACAAACCGCTATCCCAGCAAGCTTCGTTTGGATACAGCAACTGTCTCGTAGCGAGTTCAAGCGGCGGACCATTGGCGCTGCGCAATGTGAAGCCACGAACGATGTACAACAGTGTATTTTACCACCTAGATTCTCGGAGATCAAAACCTGTAATAGCAGGAGTGGGGAGCGTGGATTAGGTTAACCTTATGGTACCGCAAATATATGGTTTTCACGACCTTCCATTATGATTTACTTGAGTCGTCTTTTTCCTGTGAACTTGAAGTCCTCCACAACCTCCAACCATTGCTCTTCTTCGCGGCCTCTACTACTTCACTCTTCCCAGTCTCCGCTGTCGTAGTGGTCGTCCCACCAACAACCCGCTTCCCCCCGCTCACCCCGAAGGTCTCCTCCTGTTCTGTCGCAAGTTGAGCAGCGCGTAGCCGCTCCTCAAATTCCTGCCTTTCTCTCTCCCGTTGAGCCTCCTTCGCGCGCTTAGCTTCCTCCTCAGCTACAGCTATCGCTTCCTTGTCTCCAAAATGCTCCTTGATGAATTCCCGACCCCATGTTGTGCCCATGAGGAGGGCAACGACAGTTGCACCCTGCAGTCCGACACGCGCACGTAGCCAGTAGTTCATTTGCTTGGATTGACCCTGACGCAATTTGACTGCTGACATGATGAGAGCACCGCAGGTGGCCACGCAGCCTGTTAGGAAGAGTTGGTGGTTGGATTAGCATGTTCGTGAATTGCAGGACCTGGAACGTACCAATCGGTACCCATGGGTTTTCTTTGAATTTTCGGGCGAACTTAGCAGTCCATGTCTCTAAAGGATCCTGATAGTAAGGAGAGACAGGAGGTGGCGCGGGCTCCGGACTACTCATTGCTTGACAGTGTTACTTGTTGGCTGGATTCCTGCGACGATGAGCTGAAGCAGATACTTGGTCAGACAGAAGTTGGGTTAGTTTGCGCTATCCCCTCTCGACAAGTAGGAATCTAGTGGGATATGGCGCTGAAGCTCATCCACTAGATGTACAGATTCTGCAGAGGGTCCCTCGTCGTTCCTGTCAGGAGATAGAAGACAGTGTCGACGCGGATCGTCGAGGTAGGAGACCAAGTTGCGAGACTCAGCACTGAGCTTGTCATACCGGCCCGAATGCTACCACAAATTTCATCACAAATTTCTATTGATTGACCCCTTCAATCCCGAACTTTGCTTGACCCAAATGCACTTAGAACATAGGGTGAACATAGGGAACCAACATCCCTTCCGAGTCAAAACTGGGATATAACCTTTCTGCTATAATACAAGCCGTACAATGCAATGCCCACGTTCGCATCTCAATCCTCTGCAGACCATCTCAGGCTAGCTTGCAGGGAATCAACCCGACCAGTTTGTAGGAGGCGTACATCATGCACCGCGTCGGTGTAGATGTTTTGAAAGAGGGTATTTGTGATGGGTATCTTGTGCCATCGAAAGATAAAGGCGGCTAGCGACCGTGCAGCTGTCATCCATATCAACAGGTTTTCCAAGTTTCAACCACCATGCAGGGTAGAGATGAACACAATCTCATCGCCGCTTTTCAGCTTGTAGTCTCCCTCCCCCTCGAGCTCCCAATCGGTGTCATTGATCAAGACCAGTATCCCAGGTCGCCTACAGCAAAAAGCCAAAATCAGTTTACTGAACCATCCACGTCGCTTGGTTGTAGACTTACACTGTATCTTTCTCCATGAACAACTCCACCCGTTCCTTCAGCATATGGTCCCGCATGTGGTGTATGAGGTACTTCACATCCACCGGTTTCTTCTCCTTCGTTGAGAGGCTCTCCTCGTCAGTAGAGTTGTCAATTGGGACTTCGGATGGGACATCAATCCGGTAAGATCGCTGATTGTCGAAGAGCAACTCGAGGCCGCCTCCAAATTCGATTTTCAAGGAGACCTTAGACATGGATGATCGAAGAAGGAGGACGAATAGAAATGATCTGTGGCATGTAGTTGGAGATGAGATGCCACTCGGGATTCTCCGATATAACTGATCCGCCCATAGATCTGCAGATAAGATAAGCGCCTCAAGAGTCTAAGAGCAGCACGGCGCTTGTCGGTGTCCAGCTTGATTGATGCTGATATACGGGATACATCGCAAAGCTGGAGGATTGTCTGATCCTTTACAGCGAGTGGTTCTCTGAGAACCATATGCTGCAAATACGTCCGGTCTCTCTTGGCAGTCATCCAAGTGCCACTATTCCTGAGCCCTATGTTAGAAATCTACACCGGACAACACCTGCGCGGCTCGCGGGGCCGTTCCACATGGCCAACGGAGTGACTCGAGGTTCCTTATAAATACGAGTCCTCTCCGTCGGAATCATACCAACCGGATACCTCGACAATGAGCACAACGCGCCTCCCTGCATCCTCTCTTCCCGCCTCAGCGCGATCAGGACGTTGGCTGGAAGGCCCATCCGGGTCACTTTATGCTTCATGGTCGAGCGCGTCTTTGTCATTTTTGTTCACCGGATCCAAGCTGGATCTGTCTATTGGCGAACAGACTGAAAGGAAGGATCGATTGAACGGCGGAACTCGTATGATTGCCGTTATCACAGGTGCGACGGAGGATGAAGCACTCCGAAAGCCAGAATCGTGGAAGGCCCTTGACCCCGAACCATCGTCCATGGTATCTATCTTTGATGGAACCAAACTCCTGGAGAAAAAATTCGTCCAGATCACCTTGATTGACTGGGCATCTACCTTTGAATTGGACGCCTTGGTCACGGACGACGTGAGTGGTCTCGAAATTCAGGTTTAAATTACACTACTGAGAGCTCGTAATGTAGTCAGCATCGATTACTTCATTAATCCCTCATGAGAGCGAGAAGAAATTAGAGCTACTCTTAGTTGGCGACTCTATTTCGTCTACTCTGGCAAGGCCTGTCGAAGAAGGCGGCGAGCCTGTTCCATACGGAATTCTGAACGGGTTCCCACTTGTAGCTCAGAGGCTCCTGAGAGAAGATCCGTACAATATTAGAGTTGATCTGGAACTGGTAGCATACCCCGGCTACAACCTGGTCCACCCGACGGAAAGCGAGAGCGAGCAGGGGATCCGCAATGGGATGGAAGAAGCATTCTTCTGGGTATGTCTACTCACCAGGTTTACTTACTCTGATATTTTTACAACTCCTCCAGGATTCGCCGTGGAGCAAAAACCGCCTGGCTGGACCATCCAAACTTGTGCCAAAGGCTGTACTTATTGAGCTAGGTCAGCGACGTTTTAGACCTCAGACTCTAGCCCTCGTTCAAGAATGACCATAAATTCTTCTGATAGGCACCAACGATCAATTCTTCGGATACACGAAAGAACGATTTGGTGCAGCTCTAGTCAACCTAGTGAAGTCATTGAGAAGTTGGTACAAGAATTCAATTGAACATGTTTGGCTCATCGTAAGTTCAGATGTCATTTACCCTGTAGAATAGACTGACGCTTGAATCATAGCCCCCTTTCCCGGACTCTGATATGGATGGCAAAGAACTTCAGCTCTCCAGGGCGACGCCAACTTTCATCGATTTACTCAAGTCGCAAATTGGGGACGAAGTCAGCGTCAAATTGTGTGACCTTGTGGAAGGGTTGACGACGGAGAATACAGTGGATGGTGTCCATCCTCCACTGGCTGTACACGAGGACCTTGGAAAGAAGTTGGCCGAGTTTATTTACAATAACGTATGATCGCAGTTACCTAGGACTGCAGCAGATCGACAGTCAGAATTTTCAGCAAATCAAGGAAAGAAAAATAATGTTAGGTTGTTGGGTAGAACTCTCAAGGCGACGTCACGACTAAGTGCTCAGAAACCAGAGGAAGAAGGGACCGTATTGCAACTTATGGCGCCCAGATAGAACATCATAAACCAGGCCGTGTCGAGAGCCCGATTAAAGCCAGACGGAGGGGAACGCAAGAGTGATCATCACCTACGAGCATATTTCATTTGTGCAGATGCCGTTGAGTGTTCAGAATTCAAAAACAAACATACCATGACGTACAGGATTGCTGCAGGCAGACGAGCAATCAGAGACGAGAAGGAGTCCGATCGAAAAAAACCAAAAGACAGCGCATAAGACAAAGAGCCGGAAAAAGGAAATTTTGAATGAATGATTTCGCATTCCGTAAGAGCGAGAAAGCCAGGCATCGTTCCTTCCTCGAGCGCCGCTCGCTGACTTGATACATTGCCAAGTGTTGGATCTGAGGCTGTCAAATTCGTCGGACCTATAGGGGTCAAGGAAAAACCATCGGTCTCAATAATGGTCGAAACAAGTGCCTTCCCCGAGAGTAAAGCCGGGCTTAAGCTCGAGCGCACAGAAAAAACTGAAGCCGCTTTCTTAAAATCCTTACCCTGAGGGAGGCCAACCGGACTTTCACAGGGGTCGAAACGAGGAGCGACGTTATAAAGGTCTGGTTTCGACTTTGCGTCTCCAGAGCTATCGGTAGATTCGCCTGAATCATAGGCAAAACGCAAGAGTTCAGGCGTGGCGAACAACGGGGAAGACTCGGTAAGGTTGGTTTGGCCACCTGCTGTAATAAGCTAAACCCAATTTTTAGGATATATATGCGCTGCAGCACTCAGCAACCTCAAGGAAACGTTGCTCACCTCCCTGAAGTCAGCGGATGACAAATCATCACTGGTCGAGTTGTGCGGAGCATCGTATTCGGCCTTTTCGTCTTCAGGCACCAGATGTTGAAAGTTAGCCTTCGGGCATGGACATGGATTAATATCCCCAGCATCCACCGTTATGACATCTGGATGACCATGTCTAGAATTGAGAGGTTGTACTGGAATTTTGGCGGCAGGCATATTGCATGCAGAAATTCCTCCTAGCTTTAGTTTCGCTTTCTTCGATTTTGAGAGGGAGGAATAATTCCTGAAAAGTCGAGGCGACTCGTTCCCGATGAAGAACTTGACCTTTTTCTTGCCTGGAACAAGATGACGATGAGTCGTATGCTATCAAAGTATTTTGCACTAACTTTTCGCTCCCGCAGTGGGAACTTGGCACTTGACCCTATTACTCGATCGCGAGATTGCACCTTCACTGAGCGACAAGTAAGCCTGAGTTACCGGCTGTACTTTAACTTTGAGAGGGGTTGCATCAGAATCAACACTTGCCAACAGTGATAAGATAGACATACTGTTACTGTCAGCAAATGGCTGAGTGTCTGTGAGGTTCCTACAAGCATGAAATGAGTCATCTGCTCGTGGATTTGACTCTGGTTCCAGCAAGCTGAGGTCGCTGCCTTCAGCAAGGCACCGTGTCATGATCATGTGTATAGGCAAAGACACGTTTTCACAGGATGACCTCACGTTCTGCAAATAGTATCCTTCGTTTGAGAACGTGGATTGAGCCTCAATTTCAGGAGAAACTATCATAGTCGTCGAGTTGGCCAGGTGGTCGGTGTGAAAAGAGCAACTGCCTTCCGCTACAATTGCCTGCTGAAGGTTTGGCGAGACCTCCATCGACTCCATGGGATCGGTAAAAACGGAGGGCAATTGCATATCAATATCTGGCTGGATGTCGAGCAAAGTGTTCAAGGTTTGCGCAGGACTGGATGATGTATAGCCCAAATGATGGTCCTCAACTTGAACGGCGCCTGGGGTAATTACTTCGGTTTCTACTTCCATCACCTGAGGGCCATCTAGTCAAATCCGTTAACAACAACGCCTTATCGCGGTAGACGGAACAAGGCGGTGCGAGATGTCTGCTTACCGATGTGCCCCAGTGCCAAAGTAAGACCATTCGTGACGTTTACAGAGGCGATAGAACTTTCACGAAGGCTAAGACAGGCAAAGCTGTGGCACAATGTGTCCAGCGACACGACCCTGCCAGACGAAGAGGGAAATGTTTGCTCGTGACAATCCATCTGGGCGTCTGCGTCGTCAATCGTCGTAATACCTTGGACGACGGTCTGCGCAATATTTTGGCTGCTAGAATCTCGAGAATTGACGACAGTTGTTGAACAACTGAGCTGCCAACCATGTTCAAGAAGCGCGGGTTGGCTTATAGGCAAAGCTGGCCCCAATGTTGTGGGGGTGGTGGTTTGCATGACACGCCTAGGCGAGGACGTGTTTTGGACTTGACCAGCCGCAGGGAGATCCACCAAAGTCATGCGAGGAGTCGTATAAAAGCCACGATGGGTCTGTTGAGGGATGATGACTCTGGCTGCATAGCAAACAACGGGTTCAGATGCAAGAACGACAGGGGTTTGAGGAGTCTGGGGAGAGGCCACTCGTCGATGGTGTTTGGTGACAGCGAGGTCCGAGTCAACGGAAGAGGTTGAAGGAGGGGAGGGTAAATTCCCTTCCCGAACGCCATTGTCATCGTCAGATGTCTCCCTGTCGATGTCGATTTCGACGTGTGGGCCATGAGCATTGATAGAACTAAACGCCTTCCGAGTCTCCTGGGACACAGCGTAAGCCATTGCTCATAGAGATTGTCCCGCAAGGTCTGTAGTCGTAATACCTCGCGGGTCGCGTAAGAGTGGTTGGAGGATCAGGAGGGCTGTGCATTTGAGCAATGTTTGTGTTCTTTCGATCGTTGAATGCTACGATCGCAATGTGGTGCCTTTGATATCTAGCTTTCACCTGTACATTAGCTGGAGAGTTTTAATAATGCAGGACTTCCGAGAGTTTGTCGTATGGGCCTATCATCTCATATATGTCTGGCACCAGATACTCTAGCCTGACCCCAACCGTTGGTTCGCGACTGTGATTTTCATGAATCATGGGCGAATTGATCTTGGCTCTATCATATATAACCCGATCCGTAACAAAGTTGCCATCGGGGCTCCGAGGTCATATCAGTGGGAGGAGATGCCAAGACTGAATTTGGAGGAGGATTTAACTTTGATGAGCCGCTACTAAGTAAGTATGTCGAGGGAGGTGAAGGCGAGCCTACGAGACGAGGATTTGCTCGAAATAGTTCGAATTCGTGACAAACAAAGCCAAGCATGAGAATTTGCCGCTCCCGGACCGGCCTTGGGTGACCGAACTGAGTCGGAATCCTGACTTTCTTCGACATTTTCAACGTCCATCCTGATTCCCAACTTCATGCTTCGCAATGGCTCAGCTTCAAAAGACACACCCCGAAAGATATAAGGACCTAGATTTGACCATTCATGAGTACATCTCTACAACATCCAGCGCACCGAGGGAGCGCGACGCGGTCTTACGAGACGGTTATAACATGGTCAGGGCTATGACTAGCGAAGAAATGGAATGGCATCACCCAAAAGCGATCGTTCGGAACGTAGTAGCGCGAGCCCGTAAGCTGACTTTGTGGTTGCTCTTTCTCCTGTTATACTCATCTTATCCACGCCTCCAGACAATAGTTTTGTATTCAATGGCACGCCTCCTCACATCATCACTGAAGGAACGCGCGTTAGAGTTTCGAAAGACTGGGGCTCTCCTCCCTCAGAAGATGAGGTTTTTTATCTGCATGACTTGCAAGAGTTCATTAGCTCCGAGTTCTCGTTTGCTCTGCGAGATTACACGACACCAACACCACCATTGGGAACTCTGTCCACTAAACGGAACACGGCTGACAGCCAGACCTTGGAACCCCAACGCAAGAGAAGGAAATTACATATGGCTTTCTTGCATCACATTATACCTCAGGTGTGTGCTGTCTCTGCCATTGACCGTCACTAAAATTGCTTAAACCCTTTAGCCCCATATTCATCCATCTCCCTATATAGCCGGCGACCCTCCACTCAAAGGAAAGCCATACAAGAAGGCTGCACCAACCTTCATTCCCCCTTACACCGCGCTCCCGGTGTCTGACGTCAGACTGGGTTGGCTGATTCCCGTCCGTGGTTCTTTCAGCTGGGAGGACTGTACCAGTGCGGAACTTCTTGAGCACTCCAGCGGTCCTACTTGTTCGCCGGAGCCCACGATTGGTAATTGTATATCCTGGACTGAAGAGTCTCTCCTCGCCTTCTGGAACTTTTTGTTGAGCTTGCGGGACACTACTTCCCTAGGAGCTCTAGGCATTTCTTTTCACTCTGCCAGGAACAAGCAATCTGCTGTCTTATCATCTGCGAATACTTCTCGGGGCACAACGGACACCTCTCATTATTCTTCCTCAAAATTGGGTGCATGTGACTATATCAAAATATATCATGATGCTTCGAGGACGCTCTACGTTAGATGCGCTCTCGACGTATGGCAATTCTGTAGATCTTCTAACGGTGGCCATAAAGAGAAAACCAGACCCTTAAAGGGAAGTCGGCTCGTTTTGGTAGACGAGATGTCTCGAGGAATTCTGGTTCTTTGAGGGATGCCTACGCTATACAGACTGAGTGCGTCAGCTGTATCTCTGTTGGCCACCGACTCTTGACTCGTGTGACTCTTGCCTCTCAAGCACTGACATCCTCCAAAGTCGTGGTGCCTACGACATGATCGGCCTGGCTGTTGGATCCGGCTACGTGCATAGACAACAGACAGACTTCCAAACCTATCCGGCTTTAACAACGATTGGAGCAAGGAGTTCTCACTGCAGTTTACCGCTGTCGCAGCGTTTCCTTGCACCAAGTTCAAAATCTCCTCTTTCAATGCCCCAGGGATCGCTTATAATGGAGTTCAAAAATAGATACCCGAGCTTCCATATGCCCGCACTCCCACTCTTGACCTCCTGTTCAGCTTCTTCTGATTCATCATCCTTCTGTTGTGTCGACTCGGTTGGAAGTATATAAAGTGGACACTAATCCTCTTCGGTGGTTGCTTCTTGACTTCGGCCCATCGACTTCGACTTCCATGGCCCCATCGCAAGAGTATTCCGCGCCTTCTGAGGTCGAGAAGAGTCTCTCCGAACATACCAGCAAGGACGGTACTCTTCATCAATCGGAGCTCGGTCCCAAGCCGAAGAGGAAATATTTCTTTTCGCCCCTCGACCCTGCCTACGCGGACGCGGTTCATCGCGATGCAGAGAGTGTGGAATACAGTGCAGAGGAAGAGGTACTATAAAGTTTGCTATGAAAGGTTGCGATCGTCTCGGAGCTGACTGGATGACGTAGAGGGCAGTCAGGCGCAAGATAGACAATACAGTTCTGCCTTTGGTTATCTGCAGGTCAGTGCTAGTATATTTTTACTGTCTAGGCTGGTAGCTGATTTGTATCATTCAATCGCTAGTTATATTTGTAAGTCACGGATTGCTTGAACATCATCAGAACGAGAGTCTATTTGACAACGTGGTTCACTAGTCAATCAATTCGGTGAGAAACTTCCATCACTCGTTAACATTGGAAGTCTCTGACGAATCGCTCATAGATAGAACCAACATGTACGTCTTATGCCAAGTCGACTCTCACGTCCGTCATGTCCTTATTTTGGGTGGATCAGCGGAAACGCTCATGTGATCAAAGCCTTCAATGAGAATTTCGTGAGTCCCGAAGGACGCGCATGAAGATTTGGACTGAGGCAACGCAGGGAATTACGAATAACAACAAATGGACGCTGGTTTTGAGTATCTTCTACGTTGGGTATTGTAAGCAAGGTTTCAATACTAGGTTTTTCATCCCGAGACTAACGTCGTGCAGGTCTGTTAGAGATGCCTGCGAATGGTACCATAAATATTGCGGTGCTCTTTTTTTCGCTCGTGCTTACACAGTTCTAGTTCTGCAAAGGCACATTGGCGCCAATCGTTTGTAAGTTCAGCTATTGAGGTATATTCAACCTTTATATTCAAGCAGCTTGGCAGTTTCTTCCTTTCACTTACTTTCTGGGGGCTGGCTTCACTTTCCGTTGTTTATGCTAAGGGATACGGGGCTCTCCTCGCGCTAAGGTAGGGTCGACTACATGATGTAAAATTCTTTTCAAACATCAATGCTCCTCCCAGAGTTTTGATGGGCATCGGTGAAGCTGGCTATTACGCAGGAATGATTTACTACCTCTCATTTTGGTACAAAAGGCCAGTCAAAGCCTACTTGATACCAATATCATCTGACATTACTTACAGGCATGAGCTGGCTTTGAGAATCAGGTTGGAATGATACTCGCGCCTTTCAAAGATCCAAGCTGACTTGGAAAAGTTTATGCATGACTGGTACCCTCCCAGGCGCTATTGGAGTAGGCTCTGATACGGCTGGATTTCTAATTTGACTATTCCTCACCTAAATAATGTAGGGACTCTTAGCCTTTGGTCTGGTGCGAGCACAGACATCACTTCTCACTGGGTGAGTCCATTTGAGCAGACTTGTTGCATCAATGCTGAAGTCTCTTAGCTGGCAATTCTTGTTCCTGGTACGTCATCCAGCTAGAGCGTTAAGTAAAATATTTACACCTCCAGATTGAAGCCATTCCAACCCTGATAATGGCCGTGATGATTCTTCTCTTCTTGCCGTCGTTCCCATTCTCGGCAACTTTCTTAAGCCCGAGAGAGAGAGCAATAGCGCAAGCTCGATTGAATCGTGATCATAAACCCCAATCACATGGAGGTATGACTGGATGGCGCGGTTTCAAAGCCATTGTATCCGACCCAAATGCGTGGTGTTTCATGCTCATCTATGCTAGCTGTGCGTGTGTTGCAATTCTTCTTGCCTTGAAATAAGTGCTGACGTTCAGCCTAGTCAATGTTGGCGTGGCCACTATCTCTTATTTCTTGCCAACGGTCAGCGCAATCTTGGATTATCAACGAGGCGGAAGCTAACTAATTTGCGTAGCTTATCAATGACCTTGGATTCTCTTCCATCGACGCTCAGGGCCTGACAGTCGCCCCTTATGTAGTCGGGTGGTTCATGGTCTTTTTGCAAGCCTTGCACAGTGATCGCACAAAAGAAAGAGGATACCATATTATGGCGTCTTGTTTAATCTCATTCATCGGATATATCATCCTTGCCACATCCGTACAGAAGAGCGTTGGTGCAGCTTATTTCGCGCTCTTCCTGGTTGTTGGAGGAAATTACAGCCTGTTCCCCCTGGTGATGTCAGTGAATTTTTTCTTGAATGCGTGTGATGGCTGATTGATTGATCTTGAATATAATAGGAGTTGGGCAGCCAATGCATTTTCGCCCACCTCAAAACGTGGTGTCGGCACTGCTTTCATCGTTTCGATTTCCAACTGTGTATCCATGTAAGCCGACGCGGCCAGCCTTGACAGATTTCGTCCTGACTTCGTCTTCTAGAGCTTCTCCTCAAATATATTTTGACCCTGTGGATTCCTTCAGAAAGGGACATGCTATATCAGCCGGGTATGGCATGTTTACTTCTTTTTCTTGGCTTAATTTCTGAGCCTCTCTGTTCTACGTTCTAGTTGCCTCTTCCTGTCTTTTCTCATAGCCTTCTTTTTGAAGCAGAGGCTCACGCATTTGAACCGCAAAAATCAAGAAAAATTAGCCGCGTTGTCTCCAGATGAGAAGATGCGTTTGGATTCTCAAGAGGAAGGAGAGATCTGGGATAACGATCCTCGCTATATTTTCATGACCTAAGCCCCCTGCTATTTGTCCTGACGAAGCTCACAATGTTGATGACATGTATTATATTCGTATCTTGGACTGACGCAAATATCTCAATTATTTTCTTCCGTCGGGTCATATGAGAAGCAAGGTCATGGGTTACTAAGATTAGCTCCAGCCGGAATCAAACTTCGACTCCTCACAGACTGGTGAGAGAAATCGTCCATATCAATAGTGCATTGCCGTTTCTTACTCACCTTGTACTACAGCAGAATATAAGGAGAGAGATGATCATTGCGTGGGGAAATCCTGTTTCTCTCTTCCCTCGATACTTTGACTAAGTGGCAATGGTACATTTGACGGATAAGGGGAAAGCAGCTCTGGACGAATTGCTTGTAGGTGACATTGCTGCGATGCAAGTCCAATACGGCGTTGACTTGGTGCCCGTCGCGATTGATAGTCGAAAGCTGTCGCGGAAGGCAAAGTTCCAGGGGCTTCATATGCCGTTACTGGTCTAGACAAGGAGTTATACTATGGCGAAGCTGGTCTCAAATCTTTCGAAGATCCTTCGGCTGGGAAGATCCACGACAAGAGCTTGTTTTGGATCTGCAGTCAAACTAAACTAGTTTCGACGGTGAGCGTATCTTGACGGTCTAAAAGGGACCACCAGCGCTAAAGCCCCTATTTCGGTAGATTGCTATCTTGCAACTCATCGAAGCTGGGAAGATTTCATACGAAACTCCAGTTGTGGATATCATTCCAGAGCTCGCAAACCCTGTCGTTGTCGAAGACGTCACTTCCCCTACCTCGGGGTTCAAGCCTGCCCAGAACACGATTCTCGTGAAGCATCTCCTCAACCACACGAGCGGCCTTTATTATTCTCCGATCAATAAACTGACACCTGAGGATTTAAATCCTGCATACACTGCAATTGCTTACGAAGAAGATCACACTGTAGAGAAATTCTTCAAATTAGTCAAGGTATGCACGAGCAATTATCTGCCGCGTTGCTTGAGAGATGAACAAATGGTGAATTTCTAGCATAGGTTCCCTGCAGTGCCGCTTGCTTTTGAACCGGGAACCAGCTGTGAGACTGAGAATCTCTCGCACTGCAGGGCTCGAGAAAACTTATGAGTCTTCTACAGGGATGTACGGATGGAACTCCGATATAATCGTCTTCATAGTGGAACGAATCACAGGAATAAGTATTCAAGATTATACGTACGAGATCCTTGTTCTTTTTTGAAAATCCGGGCTCTGAAACGAAACGGATGCACAGCCAGAAGCATATTTTTGGGCCCCTTGGGCTGACCAGAATCACTTTCCATTTGACTCCAGAATTGGAAAAGGATCTCGTCCAGCTGACGTACCGACGGAAGGATGGTAAACTAGAGAAATGGGCTGGTCAGCTAGGTGTCATTGAAAGGGATGTCGAGAAGAGTAAGTCTGCCAGTTTTGTCGACTTGCAAGGTCTGCTTACTGTCTCGATACAGTGCGTGTGCTCCTCGGCGGGATCGGGCTCTACTCGACTTTGAAAGACTACTTGGCGCTGCTTAGACATGTACTGTTGATAGAAGGTAATCTTACTGGCCAGCGACACTTAATTTTCCGTTCACTAAATGAATAACAGCTGGCCAGGAGACACAAGGAATCTTGAGAGTTGAGACGGCCAAAAGTTTGTTCGTACCATCCATTCCTGAAGGCAGTGCTGCAAACATCGAGCTCTTCACGGGATGGAAGGACGTGTCCTTCGGAGTAGGGTTATGCCTTGCTACTGCAGACTGGCCAGGACGTAGGAAGAAAGGGTCTGGATTCTGTAAGTCAGGCTCCAATGCTGTCATAGCCGAGCTGACGTCCTGTACAGGGTATGGGTGGGCTGGAACTTACTATTTTATGGATCCTGCCACAGGTATTGCTGTTACTTACGGGACTCAGGTTGTCCCCACCTGTGATGTCGAGGTGGTGCGCCTTTGGGAGGCACTCGAAAGAGCGCTGTACGCTGGCTTGGAAAATTAAGTACCTCAGTATAGTTGATGGCCTTGTGTAGTACGAAATCCGAAATCAGGGCAATGGATGTAGCGAATAATCTAACAGCTAAATATGTATGAGGGCGTGGAAAGGAGGCTCTTAATTTTGGGTTTCCAATGGGCGCTCTGTTGGATCGTGCTGCGCCACATTCTACAAATTTGGATGTCCGTCCTTGCCCCAGAGATCGAGGTCCACAGGGAGCCTTGGCTAGATGAAATCTAAAGCTATGGCTGTAAACAATAGGATGCGACTGAGGGAGTCTCCTGCGTCCGTATACAGTTACAGTCAATAATCCGAGGACAACTCTAGAGCAATCGATGCCGTCAGTGATGCATATCGCCTTTCACCCTAATTCGACGCCGGTTCGACCGATACTGCTTTGACTTGTTTTGAATTTGCTCATTTCCCAGCTCTCTGACTCAATTCAATCGCTTCCGGGTATTGTGTGAGTGCTGTCGACTCGACTGCGTCCGTGCATTCTGAGATGGGTCTTCCTTGTAATCATTTGAATTTTCTTTGGTAGCGCCCCACAATGTGACGTGTAGAATTTGAATTGTAGATAGCAGCAGCACACTAGAAGCGGGGGTGGAGGAGAGATAGTGTGGTTCGGAGTGCGCCGATCTCTTCGGAGAAACAGATAGCACGTATGTACGTACGCTGCGTTGATCAATTCCGATGATGTGCCTTGATCGCGCAAGAACCAATCACATGGGACCCTATAAATTCCGGGTCGTCGCCAACTGGGGTTTCCTTTGTTTTCAACGCCCATCATCCTCAGCTACCCAGCTTTTTGCTTTCAGCAAACCCCACGTTCCCTTCTATCCACACCTTCGTTTGACTCGTAAACAACATTAAAAATGTTCTCCAAGGCTTTCGTCGTCCTCGCTTTCACCTCTGCCGCTTTCGCGAACGTTTTCGTGAGTAACATTTTGAGTTATGTATACGAGAGAAATTTTCTCAGACCTTTCGTCCCCTCTGTAGATCACTGCTCCAGTCGCTAGCACCACCTACACTGCTGGCCAGCAAGCTACCGTTCAATGGCAAGATGATGGCCAGTCCCCTTCCCTCGCCGACTTCGGTCCGGCCAAGATCTCAATCTATGCTGGAAATGCTCAGCAACAGGTATGTAACCGACATCCTTCAGTTTGACGCGTGCCCTAACTTTCCCTTAGACTAGCTTGCAGCTCCTGAACGGCAACGTCGACGTGTCCAAAGTCAGCTCCATCAACTTCACCCCTGACGCAACTATTGGCCCGAATAGCAACGAATAGTAGGTCTATACCACCTGTCTTTCTCCAGACCTTGCCTCATCTGAGCTCTCTAGCTTCATTCGTGTCGAATCTCTTTCGCTCAAGGATGCCAAGCAACCTCAATTCCCCGCTCTCGCTTTTTCTGCCAAGTTCACGTAAGTCCCAAGACCCTGGTCCATTTCATCAGGTTTTGACACGCCGAGCACAGTCTTGCTGGCATGACCGGTACCTTCAGCGCAGAAGTTCAGTCCCAGATCAACGGCCAAGCCACCGCCCCTCTTGCTGGCCCCACTCCTGCTCCTGCATCCAACACCCCTGCGCCCACCCCTTCCCCTGCCACCTCGTCTTCTGCTTCCAAGAAGGCCTCCAGCTCGAGCGCTGCTCCCTCCGCTTCCCACTCTGCCAGTAGCGCTATGGGCGTTCGCGCTGGATGGGCTGGTGCCATCCTCGGCGCTGTCATCGGTGCCGCCGTCCTATAGGTCACGGATGAAATTTTCTTTGTTCCTTCGATTGGTCGTTTTCTATTATCCAGCCGAGCCGTATTTTAGGGTATCTGCAATCGAGCTAGACACTGCGGATTTAAATTCTACTTCGATCTGATCTGCTCTATATCCGTCCTTCGTTGATACCCTCGTCATGATCATGAATCGAACGAAATGGCCTTAATGTGTAGCTCTAGAGAAGACAGGGGAAGCTTGATCTGCAGTTGTGTTTGCTCCCAATAAAGATTGAGTTCCAATTATTGAAGTGTCCCCTGGCGCTAGAAGTGAACATAAGGAGACTCGGAACGGACTTCTTCCCTTTTCTTCCCTTTTGTCCGCATTTGCAAATGTGCAAAAATACTTGGAAACTGCGGCGGTTCCGTAGCAACATGTGGCTTTGGAGGTTGCGTTATTTATAGAAGCACGTATTTGGCGCTGAAATTTGCGCAGACGGGCTAAAAATAGTCTGAACATGATCCTCCTAAAACACGGTCCATAGGCTCCTTGAGAGCTTTTGAGGTCGAAGTCTCGTAAAATAGTCGAATAGAAACAGCAAAGCAAAAGAGCATAGAACAAACCCGCATTGCATAGTAGAGTAAACTGTGACCAAAGCGATAACTATACAAGAAAGAGCAAGGAGGTGCAAATGAGGTAGAAAATAACTAGGTCGATCTAGATCGTCTTTTTGTATCCCTCATACTTCACTTTATAGCCAAACAGTGGTGCGATATAATATCCAAAGAGAGTGACCAACTGAGTTAAAGAGCACGATCAGTCATTTGTCAAATGCCATTGCCACGAAGCTTGCTCGAAATAACTTACGCCACTCTCCAGCCATTTGATGTTTCCGGGAAAAGCGAGACGCATGTCCCCATGATAGCAGACAACCATGACTTGCAGGAAGGAAGTAGGAAGTTTCCCATCGACGAGAAAGTTGCGGAAGAAAACTTCCTTCTCTGCGTCCTGAGTACGAAGGGGTGATGAGGAGGCCCATCCGTCAGTATGCAACGCGACAAGCAAACGTTTGAACAACAAAGAACAGGTTACTCTGGGCCAAGGGAAAGAACCTCGACTCCAGTCGAAAAGTCTTTGACCTTTGAAGATGAGGCTAGACAACTCACCATCGGTTCCGTACGTTCCTCGAATATTGTCTCCTCCCCTTGGAAGCCTTTCAAACTGTGAACGGTTCCTCGAGGAATACAGATCTCCCCATCAGCCGAAGTGTAATCGCGCCACTCTTTCCCGATAAGGACACGAAGCCGCCCTTTGATGATGCGGAATAGCTCATCGTGCGTCTCGTGCCAGTGCGGCGGAACGTAGAGAGTCTCGCCATCGGTGATGGCAGCGACATGTACTCGTGCGAGATAAGGCTCGTTGCGGAGGAAAGTCTAGCAGGCGCCAGGGTTGATGATCATACAACGTTCGAGGACGTTTTCTCTGCTCACCATCGTTGATTGATGGCCCAACTCAAGTGTCGGAGGGAGCGTTTCAAGGTCTGCAATGGTCATGGCTGTCACTTGCAGAAGGACGTGATACTGGAAGACCGAGGCTTTAGATGAGGCAGGAAGCTTTGTGTTTCAGAAGCGATGTTGGAACAAAAAGCGCTGAGTGACAGGACAGTCGGAAAGGGAATCTGAGAGAACACCATTCCAAGCTGGTTGCGTGTTAAATAGGTTCCATTACGAGACTGGCAACTAGGGTCGCAAGCAACACCCTGAACATCGCCATGGGTGGTGTGAGGAGACAATCAGAGCTCGATATAAAAGTTGACATCCACACTTGGTCTATTTTCGACCACTGCGGCTTCCTCGGCACACTTCTCTACAGAGGAAACGTATCCGTCAAAACTACTTAGACTCTAGGCTTAAAGATTGTTCTGAAGCAAGTTAGTTGTATAGTTTCCCATTGCCCCACTCATTCAGACAGTGGCAACGATCTGGCAAAGGGATCCCATCATTGTCAATGAGGCAGCAGCAAGCCTACTCGTCAGCGTGATTATCCGAGAGTGGACTCGAGGTGGTCAGCCGACCAGGCTTGTGGTCTATTCATGACAATATCATTCGATGAACAAATACTTTACACAGTATAGATCTCCTACAGCATTTCGAGGGTCGTGTCGTACGAGAAGGTCATGAACAAAAAAGGAACAGCCTCGTTCAAAAGGATTTAAAATGTCAATTGCAGGTACATACGTACCTGTATTCTCGAAGTGGTCGCAGTCGAATGACACACAAGAGAGCGAACGACGAGATTAGCTTCCACTGCATAGAATGAAGCGCATAGAGATACCATACAAGAGGAGAAGGGTGTATGAAACTCACCATAGTCGATTTGTCGGGGGAAGTGTATCGAGGTGCCACTGCGATGGTCATGATTGTCACTTGTAGGAGCAAGGAGTTGATGTTAGACGAGTAGTCTTCTTGAAAGTACCTTCGAGATTTGAAGGGCAGTTGTATCGCCAATCCGCAAGGCGAACCAAAGAGATGCAAGGAATGATAAGAATATGGAAGAATTACTACAACTTGTCGACCTTGATTAATGGCACGGTTTTCGACGAGATAAGGTGCAATGAAAATAAGAGGGTAATGCAAGCCATAAGTTCCCTGATACATGGAAAGGTCGCAGAGTTTACACGCCTAGGTGGATGAAAGGGACTAAAAACGTCAAAGGGACTTTCGATTCCTTCATACTCAAGATAGCTTGATGTAACGCCTCCGCCGTGTCCTCCGCCTGAACCTTGTCTAACCCATCCTTCAGAAGCTCTTTATAGACTTTGGCCGTCATCATCGATGCAGCTCGGTCTTCGACACTCCAAGTAGTCGCAATGAGTGACCGTACCCCCGCAAATTGCATGCCGGCTGCGAGGTGGATGCACTCATCTGGGAGAGTGAAGTCACCAGTGGAAGTTAGGCATGCCGACAAGTAGGCGAACTGCATGCGCGAAAGATCGAGATTCATGAGTTTGGATAATTGGAAAGGTCCGTCGTGCAGGTGGAAGGCGCTGTGGAAGGGATAGGCTTCGTTCTGACTCGCATGACCAGCATAGTGGAACGCCGTGTGCTCAGGGAGGGATTTCATGACCACGTACGTAGTCGCGTCATTGCCGACAATTCGGGTCAGCTTGTCGGCGTTTTGCTTCATTGAATTGTTGATAGCATTCAGCTCCTTCTGGACGAAGGCGAGAGCTCCGAATCCGGGTGTGTGGGGTTGACCGACTGCGAGAATATGGAAGGACGACTTGGGAGATCGATGAGCCCGCAGAAGGGAGTGAATTGACGGAATGTATGATGATACAGCCAGCTCCATAACGCCAGGCTCATCCCCCTCACAAGGGGACGCAGCATGGATGGGAAGAAAAGCGAAGCTTCCTGTGGGGTACCACCATATTCGCTTGGGCGCCTTTCGTCCTTTCAAGAACTCTAGGACCGGATGAGCGACACCACTCCAGAGGCATTGCAGAATAGGAATGAGTATCGCTTCCTCGAAGTCAGAGAACGCCATATCCCCTTGACTGATGTCATAAAGCCCTTGACGGATCGTCTCTGCCCACGATTGTGCTTCCTCGCCAGAAACACCTTTTAATGGGAGATGGCCGAAGTCGACGGAGGCTCCTGATGCCGAGATGACGATAGCATCACACCGAGCCCCGTGTACATTGAGAATGACGATGGAACCGCGCTGAAGGATTTCTATCAGGTCCGTGTCGTTGGTCGAAAGATGTAAATCGGCAGACAACATCCCATCCACCTCCTCGACGCTCTTCTGCAGCTCTTGCCAACGCCTCGCAGCATTATGTAGCGACGCATCCCTATAGCTCTCCGTAAAGTCCGACTTGAGCTGGTCGATAGCGGCCGCATCACTTTCCACCTTTTCCGATCCAGCAAGTTCAACCATTTTCTGCTGCACTTGCGAATGCATGGCTTCGAGCGATCTGAGGAGGTTTTGGAACTCGGGAGGAGCACCTCGTTCTTCGAGTATCTTCAGTTTCTCTGCGAGGTTCTGGGAGAATTTCGAGCTCGTCATCGCAGGAGTGCGGCTAGCATGCTGCTGCTGAGATAGATATCGAGCCAGAAATTTCTGCTCCTGGTCCCTCCGGTCTTCCGTGGTGAGCTGATTTGACCGCAGCTGAAGAGACTGAGCCCAGATGATATTCCTCCCTTGTTCGAGATAACGAACAGCTTTCGCCGCATCGCCGGCATCCAAAGCGTGTACCACTGCCCGACTCGCAATTCTCGACTGTTGAGTCTGCAACATGCGGAATTGGACGGGCATGTGATTCCCCGCCCAGGCGAGAGAGGGCAGAATATCGAGAGCAACCTCCAGTGCACCGATGGTTCCATCACCACCCAGCAGGTCTGTTGCGTCTGCCCACTTCACAGCTGCCTCTAGTCGTATCGATGGCCAGGTCGATGACAGGGCCACTGTACATAGGTGGGCAATGGCATCGTGAAGGTGTTCTTGCACTTTGGTGTGTTCATACTGAACGATCTGCATGTCGCCCAGATGAAGACCGATTGAGTATCGCTGGGGCGAGTTCTCACTGGCCTTGCTGAAAGCAAGCATAGCGTGATGGATGATGGATGAGAGGATCTCCAGCTTTGACGACCTTTCCTTGATAAGCTTGAATTGAGCAAGATAGGCTTCGGAGATGTAATACTCGATCCGGGACTCGAGGAAAGGGGGGCCTGAAAAATTCTTGCGGGATTTCAAAAGGTGCCTTGTGCCCTCTTCTATCTTTGCGATGTCCCCAGTCTTTTCGCCATCTACGCACAACAAGTACCCATAGATAGCTGGGTGTGGCATCCTAGTATGGCGGCCTAGCTTCCTTCCAGGCCCACTATCAAAGATTTGAATAGCAGTCTGCGCCATCTCTTTCGCAGATTGAAGGTCTTTTGGCTCGTCCCTAGCTTCATAACGAGTGAAGAGAATCCAAGCTAGGTCAGCTTGCCAATGCGATCTCATTGGGTGTGAGGGGCTCAGGGCTGTCAACGCGTTCCGACAACTCTCAACAGCCCTGTCCAGATCACCAGTGTCCAGCGTCATGTTGAACCTCTGGGCTAGGACGAGTCCGTATAGATGGCGAGCCATGATTTCATCATAATCCGTTGGTTCCGAGAATTTTGAACGTGCAAGTGGATCTCCGCCTATGAACTGCGTTCTGGAGTAATGAAGTGCTCTGTCTAAATCGTCGAGGTTTCCGAGATGGAGAAAGCGCTCGTAATACGTCAATCCAAGGCGGGGCACCATATGCCCTTGTTCGGAGAGCGTCTGGAGGTGTTCGATGGCGTCGTTCAGGTCAGGAATGGCGCCAGTTGCAGAGTAGCGATCGAGCAGGCATGCGCCCAGCTCGCTGCGCCACAGTCCTTTCGCATGTTGCGAGATGGACTCGATGTCCTTGTATATGTTCCAGGTGGTGGTGAGAAGCGCTACCGCAGCGTCGAGTTTGGAGATGTCCCCATCTTCTTGTGCAAGCAATCGCTGTCCGTATGCCCAGTTCCTCAAGAACGTTGGGATATTCACAATCATGGATCCTGGGTTGGCCATGTCAACCGCGGAGAGAGCCATTGAGGTGGCGCCTACTCCTCCATAGAGGTGTTCGTCCTTGAAAGTCAATTCGTATAGGTGGAGGAGGAGGAGCCCGCAGATAGACTGGCAGTAGAGGTATAAAGGCTCGTTGGGAGGAAGTTGCTGCATATGAGAACCAAGCTGGTGAAGAGCAAGTTGTAGGACCACTGGATTTGTGACGATGGATTTGTGGCTCATGTCCATCATTTTCTGGGGAGGAAGAAGACTGTTGGAAGAGGGAGATGTAGAGGACTGTGATTGGGAAGACTGTGGTACAAATGCTTGGAATAAAGAACCTATTCGACCCAGGAAGTCAGGCTGGTTCGACGTTCGACCGCCTGCTGCACTTGAAGAAGGAGCGGATGAAGGAGGGGAGCTGGTTGGAGAAGAAGCCTTTCTTGCGGTGTCCTGGAGCACGTCCATAGTTTTGAAGGCCTGCTCAACTTCGTCGACTAATTCTGAAGTCCATTCCTTCGTCGCTGCTGGCAGCGCGACCTTTGATCTCCCCTTCATGAGGTCGCTTCCTTGGTAGCTCGGCAGTGCTGCAGCATGAAATTCTTCTTTTGCTGTGGCAGGACTAAGGTTCTGCGATAAAAGATTAGAAAGGTGACTGAAGGTGACGAATGGCAACTCACCATCAACGAAGCCAACTGGTTGAACTTGTCACCTAGATCACGGAGCATGATTTCTGGTGTAGGACTTTTTGGTGCCCGCGCTTCCTGCCCACTTTCGCTCGAGTCTGTGCCAACGCTAGAGTTATGGGACTGAGGATCGCCACTAGGCCCACCTTCGCTGATCGACTTCGAAGCGTTTCTGCAATCGGGATGAATAAAGAATTGGCATGAAAGATCATATGAGCGTACGTGTCGGGAAGCACAGTGGAAGCCTCGAAGCCTGGACCAGACTTCGTAGGTAAGTTGGAAGGTGTTGCACCCTTTGAGTCAGAGCTCATGCCTTCATTGAGTGGACGCGACATAGTAGGCTCGCCCTTGTCAATGCGATAGGAAGTTCAGAGAAAGGTGACCGACGCCCAGGTGATGACTCGTATAGGCATAAGGCCAGAAATGGGCGGCTTGAACTGCTTTGTGGCACCTTCCATCTGCCAAACCTTTGAATTGGACGGGTTGGGGTGGGGTCAAGATAATTATCAATGACAAGAGCGACTCGGATGCTCGAGGCGGCAAGATACATTCGTACTCAGTCGACTTCCAATCGGCTCGTATTCTATACTTAGGTGTGTGCACCGCGAATATTAAATAAAATTAAATAAATTAAA